>NW_025552332.1:0-20823 GCF_020424385.1 Procambarus clarkii
TGGAGAGTTAATTTTTCAATTACCCCCGACAGTGAAGAAAAACGTAAGAAATATTGTGAAGATTCTTGTTACAATCATTAATCTTACCCTTTTGGTCATATTCAACTACTATATATATATATATATATATATATATATATATATATATATATATATATATATATATATATATATATATAACTGAAAACTCACACCCCAGAAGTGACTCGAACCCATACTCCCAGAAGCAACGCAACTGGTATGTACAAGACGCCTTAATCCACTTGACCATCACGACCGGACAAAATGAGGTGATAGCCGAGGCTATTTGAACCACCCCACCGCCGGCACTCGGATAGTAATCTTGGGCATAGCATTTTACCAAATCACCTCATTCTTTGGGGCACACGTGCGGAACACAAATGCGAACAAGCCTCACGTGTGCCCCAAAGAATGAGGTGATTTGGTAAAATGCTATGCCCAAGATTACTATCCGAGTGCCGGCGGTGGGGTGGTTCAAATAGCCTCGGCTATCACCTCATTTTGTCCGGTCGTGATGGTCAAGTGGATTAAGGCGTCTTGTACATACCAGTTGCGTTGCTTCTGGGAGTATGGGTTCGAGTCACTTCTGGGGTTTGAGTTTTCAGTTGCATATTGTCCTGGGGACCATTCAGGCTTGTTCGCATATATATATATATATATATATATATATATATATATATATATATATATATATATATATATATATATATATATATATATATATATATATATATATATATATATATATATATATATATATATATATATATTTTGGTAGCAGTCTTTCCTGTAGACATATATTATTAAATATGACCGAAAAAGTAAGATTAATAATTCTAACATGAATTTTCTCAATCTTTCGTACATTTCTTTTCACTGTTGGAGGTAAATCAAAAATCAATTCTCCAAAATTCAAAATGGAAAAATAAAAATGAATTTTGGAGAATTGATTTTTGATTTACCTCCAACAGTGAAAAGAAATGTACGAAAGATTGAGAAAATTCGTGTTAGAATTATTAATCTTACTTTTTCGGTCATATTTAATATATATATATATATATATATATATATATATATATATATATATATATATATATATATATATATATATATATATATATGGCTGTGAAGCAGCAGCTCATGCAGCACGAGCTTATATCAAGCACCTCCCAGAAAATAAGGCATTAATTAAATTTGACTTTAAAAATGCCTTCAACCAGGTAAAAAGGGATGTGGTACTGGAAACAGTTCGAACAAGCTTTCCTTCTCTACTTCCCTTCGTCTCAGCAGGGTACAGTAGGGAATCGACGCTGCTGTTTGGGGAACATGAAGTTGTTTCTGCAGAAGGTGTCCAGCAGGGAGACCCACTTGCCCCTTTTCTTTTTTGCATGGCTGTTAAAGAGGTCACAAGCAGGTTGACCAGCGAACTCAACATCTGGTTCCTGGACGATGGCACCCTGGCAGAGACACAGGAGTCCCTGCTAGAAGATCTACAGCTGGTGAAATCTAAGGGAGAGGAGTTAGGACTCACCCTAAACCCATTAAAGTGTGAAATCATCTCATCTAGCCAACCAACCATAGATGCAGTGCGAACTATATTGCCAGGAGCCCAAGTGATCGCTCCCACCGACAGTGTGCTGCTAGGGGCACCTCTGGGCTCGAGCGCCATTGAGGTAGTCCTCGAAGAAAAGCTGAACGACCTGAGGAGGATGGAGGGAAGAATAGGGGCTTTGGACGCCCACGATGCTTTGTACCTTCTCACAAGGTGCCTGGCTTTGCCCAGACTGACCTATTTCCTAAGGTGTGCTCCCTCCTTCAACAGCCCAAAATTAACAGAATATGACACACTCCTAAGGTCAATAACCGTGAAAGTGTTAAATCTCTCCCTGCAAGATGACCAATGGGACCAAGCAACGCTCCCAGTTAGACTCGGGGGAATAGGTATTCGCAAGGCGACACAGTTAGCATTGCCAGCATTCTTATCCTCGACCAGTGCAACAGGTGAATTAGTTATGGAAATACTACCGGAACACCTAAGAGACTCCATTGGGATTCTTGATCCTAAATTCGCGGAAGGAGCCGGTCAGTGGGACACTCTCGTCAACTCTCATCCTCGACCGACTTTTCCAAATGACTGCAAACAGTCCAAATGGAATAGCCCCATAGTGGAAAACATCGCCACATCATTGCTGGAGGCAGCTTCCAGGAAGGACAAAGCGCGTCTTCTAGCTGTGCAAGCGCCCCATGCCGGGGACTTCCTGTTGGCAGTCCCTAATTCCGCCTTGGGCACCCGCCTGGACCATCGTACCCTAAGTATTGGTGTTGCTCTGCGCCTTGCCGCCCCTATCTCCACCGAGCACCGGTGTATTTGCAGCCATGCACGGGCAGACCAATACGGCAGCCATGGTCTCATCTGTCGTAAGACACAGGGAAAGATTGCCAGACATGAAGCAGTCAATGACATCATCAAGAGAGGTTTGGCGTCAGCTGGGTGCCCAGCACAAAGGGAACCTCAGTTGTGCAGACCTGACAACAGCCAAAAACGCCCAGATGGAGTCACCCTGCAGCCGTGGAGGGAAGGTAAACAGGTCGTGTGGGACTACACGTGTGCATCCACATTGGCTGATACCTATCTACCTTACAGCGCAGCTGAGGGAGGTGCGGCGGCCACCTTCAGGGAGACCCAGAAAAAAACAAGTACAGGGACCTAGAACGTTGTTACAGGTTCGTGCCAATAGGCTCTGAGACTCTGGGCGCCTGGGGTAAATGTGCACTTAAGTTCCTGAAGGAGCTGGGCGAGGAACTCATTGGGAAGACTAGAGACCCAAGAGCAGCCAGTTTTATGTTCCAGCGCCTCAGTGTCGCTGTTCAGAGGGGAAATGCGTGCTGTATCTTGGGTACGCACCCGACCCCCGAGGAGCTGGACGAGGTCTTCGAACACTGAGTGGTATATTGTTATATAAGTGTGTGTTTTCTGTAAACTGTAGCATTGCAATAAAATCAAATAAAAAAAATAATAGGGGTGGTAGGAGAGGAAAAGATTAAAGTATTCAGTGAGAATCCACAAGGTCTTCTCTGAACACTATTTATTTTCTTCTTCGAGGATGTGGGTCCCTTTAATTAAACTAGTGGTGGTACCCCTAAATATATATATATATATATATATATATATATATATATATATATATATATATATATATATATATATATATATATATATATATATATATATATATATATATATATATATATATATATGACAATGTCAGACCACGGAGGAAAGTGAAACAGGAATTTCCTTAAGTACTTTCGTATATTAAATACATCTTCAGAAGGAATGATTCCTTCCTGATTCCTGATTTGATTACTTCTGAAGATGTATTTAATATACGAAAGTACTTAAGGAAATTCCTGTTTCACTTTCCTCCGTGGTCTGACATTGTCACATTCTTAATCACGTGTTTATTTTCGTGATATACACATATATCGAGTGGTAAGTGGTAAGACACTCGCCTGGCGTTCCGCGAGCGCTATGTCATGGGTTCGTATCCTGGCCGGGGAGGATTTACTGGGCGCAATTCCTTAACTGTAGCCTCTGTTTAACGCAACAGTAAAATGTGTACTTGGATGAAAAAACGATTCTTCGCGGCAGGGGATCGTATTCCAGGGACCATAGGATTAAGGACTTGCCCGAAACGCTACGCGTACTAGTGGCTGTACAAGATTGTAACAACTCTTGTATATATCTCAAAAAAAAAAAAAAAAAAAAATATATATATATATATATATATATATATATATATATATATATTATATATATATGTATATATGTGTATCTTCGAACACTGAGTGGTATATTGTTATATAAGTGTGTGTTTTCTGTAAACTGTAGCATTGCAATAAAATCAAATAAAAAAATTATTATTTTTTATATTATTATTACCCGCCTTAATCACGTGTTTATTTTCGTGATATACACACTTATATATATATATATATATATATATATATATATATATATATATATATATATATATATATATATATGTATATATATATATATATATATATATATATATATATATATATATATATATATATATATATATATATATATATATATATATATATATATATATATATATATATTCTTTCTACAAACACTTCTATTCAATATCCATTGTCTCGTGTTCTGTCTTGTGTTGATGAAATTAATACCCTATTAATACTCTTGTTCTGTCTTGTCTTGATGAAATTAATACCCTATTAATACCACATCTTGTTCTGTCTTGTGTTAATGCCACATCACCCCTTCCACCTCACTCAAATGTAGATATAAAATCGGAGATGCGTAAGTTCTATTCAGTTGTGTATTTGTGAACTAAAGACTTTGAAAATGTAATAAGTTTTACGAAACGCGCTCGTGTCGCGTCAGACTAGAAATAAAAATGAATTTTGGAGAATTGATTTTTGATTTACCTCCAACAGTGAAACGAAATGTGCGTTGCGTTATCTTTCTTACGTTTCTTTTCACTGTTGATGGTAATTCAAAGATCAATTCTCCAAAATTCATTTTTATTTCTAGTCTGACTCGACACTTGAGCACGTTTCGTAAAACTTATTACATTTTCAAAGACTTTAGTTTACAAACACACAACTGAAACTGAATAGAGCTTACACATCTTCAAGTTTATATCTACATTTGGGTGAGGTGGATGAGGTGAAAACAAACTTTCAACAACTTCCCCGCCGGCACTCGGATGGTAATCTTGGGCATAGCATTTTATCAAATCACTTCATTCTTTGGGGCACACGTGAGGAACACAAATGCAAACAAGCCTGAATGGTCCCCAGGACTATATACAACTGAAAACTCACACCCCAGGAGTGACTCGAACCCATACTGCCAGGAGCAACGCAACTGGTATGTACAGGGACGCCTTAATCCGCTTGACCATCATTTGCATTTGTGTTCCTCACGTGTGCCCCAAAGAATGAGGTGATTTGATAAAATGCTATGCCCAAGATTACCATCCTAGTGCCGGCGGGGAAGTGGTTCAAATAGCTTCGGCTATCACTTCCTTATGTCCGGTCGAGATGGTCAAGCGGATTAAGGCGTCCATGTACATACCAGTTGCGTTGCTCCTGGCAGTATGGGTTCGAGTCACTTCTGGGGTGTGAGTTTTCAGTTATATATATATATATGTCGTACCTAGTAGCCAGAACGCACTTCTCGGCCTACTATGCAAAGCCCGATTTGCCTAATAAGCCAAGTTTTCATGAATTAATTGTTTTTCGACTACCTAACCTACCTAACCTAACCTAACCTAACTTTTTCGGCTACCTAACCAAACCTAACCTATAATGATAGGTTAGGTTAGGTTAGGTAGGGTTGGTTAGGTTCGGTCATATATCTACGTTAATTTTAACTCAAATAATTTTTTTTTACCTCATACATAATGAAATGGGTAGCTTTATCATTTTATAAGCAAAAAATTAGAGAAAATATATTAATTCAGGAAAACTTGGCTTATTAGGCAAATCGCGCCTTGCGTAGTAGGCTGAGAAATGCGTTCTGGCTACTAGGTACGACATATATATATATATATATATATATATATATATATATATATATATATATATATGTCGTACCTAGTAGCCAGAACGCACTTCTCAGCCTACTATGCAAGGCCCAATTTGCCTAATAAGCCAAGTTTTAATGAATTAATTGTGTTTCGACTACCTAACCTACCTAACCTAACCTAACCTAACTTTTTCTGCTACCTAACCTAACCTAGCCTATAAAGATAGGTTAGGTTAGGTTAGGTAGGGTTGGTTAGGTTCGGTCATATACCTACGTTAATTTTAACTCCAATAAAAAAAATTGACCTCATACATAATGAAATGGGTAGCTTTATCATTTCATAAGAAAAAAATTAGAGAAAATATATTAATTCAGGAAAACTTGGCTTATTAGGCAAATCGGGCCTTGCATAGTAGGCTGAGAAGTGCGTTCTGGCTACTAGGTACGACATATATATATATATATATATATATATATATATATATATATATATATATATATATATATATATATATATATATATATATATATATATTAACATATGTTGTACCTAGTAGCCAGAACGCACTTCTCGGCCTACTATGCAAGTCCCGATTTGCCTAATAAACCAAGTTTTCATGAAATAATAGTTTTTCAACTACCTAACCTAACTTTTTCGGCTACCTAACCTAACCTAACCTAACCTAGAAAGATAGGATAGGTTAGGTAAGGTTAGGTAGGGTTGGTTAGGTTCGGTCATATATCTTCGTTAATTTTAGCTCCAATAAAAAAAAATATTTGACCTCATTCATAATGAAATGGGTAGCTTTACCATTTCATAAGAAAAAAATTAGAGAAAATATATTAATTCAGGAAAACTTGGCTTATTAGGAAAATCGGGCCTTGCATAGTAGGCCGAGTATGACGTTCTGGCTACTAGGTACAACATATATATATATATATATATATATATATATATATATATATATATATATATATATATATATATATATATATATATATATATATATTGTCGGGGCTACTCGGCGAGCAACAGTACACTCAAGGTCACTCACCGTAGCCCAGCGGGTGTTCACTCTATCCTCGCGGCGCCACTGTACGCCAGGAGAGTATCCCAGTCAATCCCAACCGGCCTCTGATCGAGAAGGAGTGGGAACACAACTTGTTCACTTAACTATTGTGTGCCCGCCCCGTCATGGGCTCTACTACTAACCACAAGGTCGCCAACTGGTGTTTTCGGTGTCCAGTAACACGTCAGTGGTTTTGTTGAGTTGTGGTAACAGTGGCAAGAACACACTCAATATGTCTGATATCAGACAGGTATTTACTTCTATCGCTCTCTACTTTCAGGTATTATATAGCCACAAGAAATATGGAGGGGAAGATATAAACACCAATGTACTTTGTATTTTACTTAAAACTCATTCAAAGACATCACAAGATTATATCAATAAGCAAACAGCTGTTTCAGGCGGGAGACGTTCGTTCCCACATATAATATGAACTCGCCAAGCTGGCAATGCTCCCCCTCACGTCAATGTCAAAATCAGCTGGGCGGCTACCCCTGCGCGAATGTTACTTTGTCTGTTTGTTTGTGGCGTGACGCGCCAGTTTCTTAAAGTTCTCAATGATCACTAGAAGTTCGAACACACAATATTTGCGACAATAGCTCGTAAATACTTCGCTACACTGATCTTGGGCTCAATCAAACATTTCTATATTAAAGGTGACAATAATTCACTGTCATGGTATTACACACTGCCCTTCATTTAATGATAACGTATGCAAGTATATATCACTGGAGTTCTTAGTAATTCCTTTCGTGGGCGATAACACAATTAATCACTGCACACATGAATGATTATTCAATACACGAGCATAGACATATATATATATATATATATGGATGAGTCATAGACATCGATAATGGTAATGACATAGTTACTGGACACATAGCCTAACTCCAAATACTGGCATAGTTATATATATATATTCTCTCACTAAATGATCATATTAAAGTCTCATTAAAGACATTATCAACACAGTAAATTCATCAATTACTCCGGGTGCCTGCACATGCCAATAATAATCATAAATATCGTGAGTACTCTTTATAGTCCCACTCTGCACACTTGTGCCTTACTGTGACATAGGTGAGACTTGCTCACGACATACAAAATACTCTGGCTAAATAATATAGCTGACTAAAGGGGAATTGGGAGGGAAACTAGAATCACCTACTTCCACCTATCCTCCGGTGAGAGTTGAGTTGTAGCTCCTGGACCTGGCTCCTGCCTCGTGTAGGGAACGCCCCCACACACACACTGTCGTGTCCTCCAGGAACTCAATCAACGTCCCACCATAAGCGCGTCGTCTCCATGCCTTTTCACTGCAGGTCCGTGCTCCTCCTCGACTTCTTGTAGGGTTGGAGTCGGTCTCCCGGCCGTCGACTTCTCCCAGCTACGGCTGCTTGCCTACGTCTCGGCTGCAGTCGTTCGGATTCCCGAATAGTTTTCTTCTTCCACTGCTCCCGGTGGCTCGGTCCAGCCACTACGCCGTCACTAACGGGTGAACTGCCTCAGACGTCGCATACGTCACTGCACAGACTTCACTTCTTCTTGCACAGTACCTGTCCTGGAGCACTTGTTGCTCAATATCCCGTCGATTCCCTCTCTGGTCTAACACATGAACGAAGGAAGACCTCACAGAGTACTGGCAGACTTCGGGTGACGCGTAAAATCCTCGGGAGTGGGAAACAACTGTCAAACTGACAGGACCAATCTTCGCACGTCCAACCACCTTGACGTGTCGTGTCAGACTGATTCCCTCCAGAGGATTGGCCGATCCACTACGTCATCACTGTGGAGCTATCAGCCGTCGCATACGTCGCTGCCTAGACTCCACTCTTGCACAACACCTGTTCCTGGAGCACTTGTTGCTCAATATTCTGTCAATTCCTTCTCTGGTCCAACACATGAACGAAGGAAGACCCCACAGGTGATGGCAGACCACGGGTGATGCGTAAGTCCTCCAGAGACGGGGTAAACTGTCCGACTGACAGGACCTCCCCAGCGCACGTCCGACCTCCTTGACGTGCTGTCTTAGACTGATGGCGCCAGCGCGGCGCGATGACCGGACCCCCCTTCCTTCGTGACGTCATATTCGCCACGGGAGGTTTTCATTGGCTCCCTGTGCCACGTCGCTGTCGGTGACCAATCCGGTGTCACTGACGTCACACAGTTTTGGCAGGAAAACTGAAGAGCCAGCGCCATATTGGCTTCCTAAAGGGCCTAAACCAGCCAAAATACTCTTCTTTGATAAATTTCTCAGCACTCCGAGAACACTACATTCCCCCACATATACCAAACTGATGCCTGCGACGTAGAGAACGCTCGGGTAAAGTGGACATGACTCTTACTGCAGGCGTGGGAGAAATATAAGGGGGGGAACACCATCACAATATATATATATATATATATATATATATATATATATATATATATATATATATATATATATATATATATATATATATATATATATGTCGTACCTAGTAGCCAGAACGCACTTATCGGCCTACTATGCAAGGCCCGATTTGCCTAATAAGCCAAGTTTTCCTGAATTAATATATTTTCTCTATTTTTTCTTATGAAATGATAAATCTAACAATATCATTATGTATGAGGGCAATTTTTTTTTATTGGAGTTTAAATTAACGTAGATATATGTCCAAACCTCACCAACCCTACCTAACCTAACCTAACCTATCTTTATAGGTTAGGTAGCGGAAAAAGTTATGTTAGGTTAGGTTAGGTAGGTTAGATAGTCGAAAAACAATTAATTCATGAAAACTTGGCTTATTAGGCAAATTGGGCCTTGCATAGTAGGCTGAGAAGTGAGTTCTGGCTACTAGGTACGACATATATATATATATATATATATATATATATATATATATATATATATATATATATATATATATATATATATATATATATATATATATATATATATATGTCGTACCTAATAGCCAGAACGCACTTCTCAGCCTACTATGCAAGGCCCGATTTGCCTAATAAGCCAAGTTTTCATGAATTAATTGTTTTTCGGCTACCTAACCTACCTAACCTAACCTAACCTAACTTTTTCGGCTACCTAACCTAACCTAACCTATAAAGATAGGTTAGGTAGGGCTGGTTAGGTTCGGTCATATATCTACGTTAATTTTTACTCCAGTAAAAAAAAGTTGACCTCATACATAATGAAATGGGTAGCTTTATCATTTCAAAAGAAAAAAAATAGAGAAAAAATATTAATTCAGGAAAACTTGGCTTATTAGGCAAATCGGGCCTTGCATAGTAGGCCAAAAAGTGCGTTCTGGCTACTAGGTACGACATATATATATATATATATATATATATATATATATATATATATATATATATATATATATATATATATATATATATATATATATATGTCGTACCTAGTAGCCAGAACTCACTTCTTAGCCTACTATGCATGGCCCGATTTGCCTAATAAGCCTAGTTTTCATGAATTAATGTTTTTTCGACAACCTAACCTACCTAACCTAACCTAACCTAACGTTTTCGGCTACCTAACCTAACCTATAAAGATAGGTTAGGTTAGGTTAGGTAGGGTTGGTTAGGTTCGGTCATATATCAACATTAATTTTAACTCCAATAAAAAAAAATTGACCACATACATAATGAAATGGGTAGCTTTATCATTTCATAAGAAAAAAATTAGAGAAAATATATTAATTCAGTAAAACTTGGCTTATCAGGCAAATCGGGCCTCGCATAGTAGGCTGAGAAGTGAGTTCTGGCTACTAGGTACGACATATGTATATATATATATATATATATATATATATATATATAATATATATATATATATATATATTTATATATATATATATATACATATGTATATATATATATATATATATATATATATATATATATATATATATATATATATATATATATATATATATATATATATATATATATATATATATATATATATATATATATACATATGTCGTACCTAGTAGCCAGAACTCACTTCTCAGCCTACTATGCGAGGCCCGATTTGCCTGATAAGCCAAGTTTTACTGAATTAATATATTTTCTCTAATTTTTTTCTTATGAAATGATAAAGCTACCCATTTCATTATGTATGTGGTCAAATTTTTTTTATTGGAGTTAAAATTAATGTTGATATATGACCGAACCTAACCAACCCTACCTAACCTAACCTAACCTATCTTTATAGGTTAGGTTAGGTTAGGTAGCCGAAAACGTTAGGTTCGAGTGTGGGGTCATTCTGCATTTTCCATCAAGCCACTGTCAATGTGAGAGAACTCGTGTCCAGCTTATAAGCCTATACTTGCATAAACCACAAGTGAAGATTAATAATCCTTGGACAACACCCACCAGTGGGACTCGAACCCAGAAAGCACAACTACCTTCCAGTAGCTGGCATAGCTAGTATGCTTTAACCCACTACACCATCAGACCTTACAAAAGAAGTAGATAGTTCGAGATATATATCTCAAACATCTCCACTTCCCGAAGGCACCAGATGACAGTGGCTTGATGGAAAATGCAGAATGACCCCACACTCATCTGGTGCCTTCGGGAAGTGGAGATGTTTGAGATATATATCTCGAACTATCTACTTCTTTTGTAAGGTCTGATGGTGTAGTGGGTTAAAGCATACTAGTTATGCCAGCTACTGGAAGGTAGTTGTGCTTTCTGGGTTCGAGTCCCACTGGTGGGTGTTGTCCAAAGATTATTAATCTTCACTTGTGGTTTATGCAAGTATAGGCTTATAAGCTGGACACGAGTTCTCTCACATTGACAGTGGCTTGATAGAAAATGCAGAATGACCCCACACTCATCTGGTGCCTTCGGGAAGTGGAGATGTTTGAGATATATATCTCGAACTATCTACTTCTTTTGTAAGGTCTGATGGTGTAGTGGGTTAAAGCATACTAGTTATGCCAGCTACTGGAAGGTAGTTGTGCTTTCTGGGTTCGAGTCCCACTGGTGGGTGTTGTCCAAAGATTATTAATCTTCACTTGTGGTTTATGCAAGTATAGGCTTATAAGCTGGACACGAGTTCTCTCACATTGACAGTGGCTTGATGGAAAATGCAGAATGACCCCACACTCATCTGGTGCCTTCGGGAAGTGGAGATGTTTGAGATATATATCTCGAACTATCTACTTCTTTTGTAAGGTCTGATGGTGTAGTGGGTTAAAGCATACTAGTTATGCCAGCTACTGGAAGGTAGTTGTGCTTTCTGGGTTCGAGTCCCACTGGTGGGTGTTGTCCAAAGATTATTAATCTTCACTTGTGGTTTATGCAAGTATAGGCTTATAAGCTGGACACGAGTTCTCTCACATTGACAGTGGCTTGATGGAAAATGCAGAATGACCCCACACTCATCTGGTGCCTTCGGGAAGTGGAGATGTTTGAGATATATATCTCGAACTATCTACTTCTTTTGTAAGGTCTGATGGTGTAGTGGGTTAAAGCATACTAGTTATGCCAGCTACTGGAAGGTAGTTGTGCTTTCTGGGTTCGAGTCCCACTGGTGGGTGTTGTCCAAAGATTATATATATATATATATATATATATATATATATATATATATATATATATATATATATATATATATTTATATTTGTAATATATAGTATATAACAACCAAAAAATAGAATTCCTGCCCTGTTGACCAGTATTCACTGTGGCCTGTTAATACTAGATTGTTCTTTTTTATCTGCAATATTTTCTTTTTAATACACATTAAAAAGTAAAAAGTTCTCAGAATATTGAGCTTCTGTAAGTTGCCTTCAACTAATATATTAGTGCAAATCTAGTTTCTTTGTAGAGTACTGTAAAGTAAATACAGAATTTTCAAAACCAGTCAGTTATATATTGGTCTTTTTAAATTTTCTTCAGTACTATATAATAAATAATTTTGTTTACTTTAAAATTTGCTTATTTTGGTTGAATTTTTCATTTATGTAATTATTATCTGCTTGATTATGTGGGTAAGTGTATTCTCTCTAACTCATGCGTGCACACGCACGCACACACACACACACACACACAGTATTTTTAGTATTGCGGAAATACTAAAAAAAAATAACTCTGAAGTAATGACTGCAGTGATGGAGGTGGCCATGAAAGCAGCCACCTCACAGGAGGCGGCACGCTCCACTAGCCAACTGCTGGAAAGGAACAGATCAGCGGTTGCTGTGGGTATTAAAGAGCAGGAAGGCTCTAATAGGACAGCGTGGAATGACAAGGACAAAGTAGCAGTGAATGACGTACTAAAGGCACTTGACATGGAAGTGGATGAGCATAGCATTGAGAAGGTTTTCAGGCTAGGTTGGTACAACAAAGACCGAGACCGAATGATAAAGATAGTGTTTGCAAACAAGAGCACAAAGGAGAAGATCCTATCAAGGAAGAGCTCCCTGAGAAACGTGGGAAAATTCAAAAATGAATTCCTCCAGAGAGACATGACAAGGGAGGAGAGAGCCGTGGCGGCAGAAGCAAGGAAGAGGCGCAGGGCGAGAGGGGAAAACCAGGAAGTCACAGCTCCCAACACAACACCCCCAGAAGCGAGGGGGGAACCCACAACCAGCTACCCAGTAACACCAAAAGGGAGGTCAACCCCGCCTCTCTCCTCTGCATAGAAAACCCCCCCTATCCCAAACCCTCCCTGCCCCCACTCAAATGTTCAGCCAAATCTCCCTCCCCCCACACCCAATCCCCACCCTTCTACCCCTCCCCTCCTCCCGAGTCCTCCCTCCCCCCCCTTTCCTTCCCGTCCTCCCTCCCCTTTCACCCCATACCCTCCCTGTCCCTCCCCCTTCACTGGATCCACCGCACCTCATCCCAGTATCCTCTGAGACCCTGTTATCCACCTCACAGGTCCTCACACCCATGGAACAGCCTCCCCCACCAGCAGAACACTCACCAAGCAGGCGATTTGAGAAGATACAGAAGAAAGTGAGCCTCAAAACGATGTACACTAACATAGATGGAATTACAAATAAAGCAAATGAGCTTGGAGAACGGGTACTAGAGGAAAACCCAGACATAATAGCACTCACAGCAACAAAGATCACGAAAACGATAACAAACGCAGTGTTCCCACAGGACTATTATGTTATGAGGAAAGAGAGGGAAGGAAGAGGTGGGGGTGGTGTAGCTCTGCTGGTAAGAAAAGGCTGGGATTTTGAGGAGATGGATATTCAGGGCTGTGAAGGTTTCAGTGACTACACAGCAGGTACCATAACAATTGGAGGGAAAAAAATTATAGTCGTAGTCATATATAATCTGCCACCAAATGACAGAAGACCTAGACAGGAATATGATAGAAACAACATGGCCACCATTGACATAATAGAAAGAGCAGCTTCTGTTGCTAGCAGGAATCGATCTGGACTACTAATTATGTGAGACTTCAACCATGGGCAGATAGATTGGAAGAACAGAGACCCGCATGGAGGACCAGAAACATGGAGGGCTAAGCTGCTGGACGTGGCAACAAGAAACTTTCTAAGCCAGCACATCACAGAACCAACAAGAATGAGAGGAGAAGATGAACCAGCAATGCTTGATTTGATATATACCCTAAATGAGTGGGATATAAGAGAAGTTAAGATGGAAGCGCCCTTGGGAATGAGTGACCACAGTGTATTGAACTTTGAGTACCTGGTAGAGCTAGGACTTATCTCCCCCAAAAAAGAACTAGGAATCAAAAGGCTGGCATACCGAAAGGGAAATTATGAACAGATGAGAAGTTTCCTAAGTGAAATACCTTGGGACACAGACCTCAGAGATAAGTCCGTACAGGGTATGATGGACTATGTTACCCAAAAGTGTCAGGAGGCAGTAAACAGGTTCATCCCGGCCCAAAGGGAAAAATCCGAGAAGTAACAGAAGAATCCATGGTATAATAGGGCATGTATGGAAGCGAAGAAACTGAACAAAAGGGCGCGGAGGAACTTCCGGTATAACAGAACACCAGAAAGCAGAGAGAGATACCAGAGAACCAGAAATGAGTACGTCAGGGTGAGAAGAGAAGCAGAGAAAAGTTTTGAAAATGATATAGCAAACAAAGCCAAGACCGAACCAAAGCTACTCCACAGTCACATCAGAAGGAAAACAACAGTGAAAGAACAGGTATTGAAACTTCGAACAGGCGAGGACAGGTATACAGAGAATGACAGAGAGGTGTGTGAAGAACTCAACAAGAGGTTCCAGGAGGTCTTCACAATGAACAAGGTGAGGTCACTGTGCTAGGAGAAAGGGAGGTAAACCAGGCGGCCTTGGAAGAGTTCGAAATTACGAGAAAGGAGGTCAAGAGACACCTGCTGGATCTTAATGTTAGAAAGGCTGTTGGTCCAGATGGGATCTCACCATGGATACTGAAAGAGTGTGCAGAGGCACTTTGCTTGCCACTCTCCAGTGTATAGTAGGTCACTGGAGACGGGAGACCAACCAGAAATATGGAAGACGGCGAATGTGGTCCCAATATACAAAAAGGGCGACAGGCAAGAGGCACTGAACTACAGGCCAGTGTCCTTGACTTGTATACCATGCATGGTGATGGAGAAGATCGTGAGAAAAGACCTGGTAACACATCTGGAGAGAAGGGATTTGTGACAAATCGCCAACATGGGTTCAGGGATGGTAAATCTTGCCTTACAGGCTTGATAGAATTCTACGATCAGGTGACAAAGATTAAGCAAGAAAGAGAGGGCTGGGCGGACTGCATTTTCTTGGATTGTCGGAAAGCCTTTGACACAGTACCGCATAAGAGGCTGGTACATAAGCTGGAGAGACAGGCAGGTGTAGCTGGTAAGGTGCTCCAGTGGATAAGGGAGTATCTAAGCAATAGGAAGCAGAGAGTTACGGTGAGGGGTGAGACCTCCGATTGGCGTGAAGTCACCAGTGGAGTCCCACAGGGCTCTGTACTCAGTCCTATCTTGTTTCTGATATATGTAAATGATCTCCCAGAGGGTATCGATTCATTTCTCTCAATGTTTGCGGACGATGCTAAAATTATGAGAAGGATTTAAACAGAAGAGGACTGTTTGAGGCTTCAAGAAGACCTAGACAAGCTGAAGGAATGGTCGAACAAACGGTTGTTAGAGTTTAACCCAACCAAATGTAATGTAATGAAGATAGGTGTAGGGAGCAGGAGGCCAGATACAAGGTATCATCTGGGAGATGAAATTCTTCAGGAGTCAGAGAAAGAAAAAGACTTGGGGGTTGATATCACGCCAGACCTGTCTCCTGCAGCACATATCAAGCGGATAACATCAGCGGCATATGCCAGGCTGGCCAACATACGAACGGCATTCAGAAACTTGTGTAAAGAATCATTCAGAACTTTGTATACCACATATGTCTGGCCAATCCTGGAGTATGCAGCCCCAGCATGGAGTCCATATCTAGTCAAGGATAAGACTAAACTGGAAAAGGTTCAAAGATTTGCCACCAGACTAGTACCCGAGCTGAGAGGTATGAGCTACGAGGAGAGACTATGGGAATTAAACCTCACTTCGCTGGAAGACAGAAGAGTTAGGGGGGACATGATCACCACATTCAAGATTCTGAAGGGAATTGATATGGTAGATAAAGACAGTCTATTTAACACAAGGGAAACACGCACAAGGGGACACAAGTGGAAACTGAGTGCCCAAATGAGCCACAGAGATATTAGAAAGAACTTTTTTAGTGTCAGAGTGGTTGACAAATGGAATGCATTAGGAAGTGATGTGGTGGAGGCTGACTCCATACACAGTTTCAAGTGTAGATATGATAGAGCCCAATAGGCTCAGGAATCTGTACACCTGTTGATTGACGGTTGAGAGGCGGGACCAAAGAGCCAGAGCTCAACCCCCGCAAACACAACTAGGTGAGTACAACTAAGTGAGTACACACACACACACACACACACACACACACACACACATATACATACACACACACACACACACACACACACACACACACACACACACACACACACACACACACACACACACACACACACACACACACACACACACATACACATATACATACATATATACATTCACTCTTAAATACTTTTGTAATAGTGTTAGAATGTAAATACTTAATTTTTAATGTGAGATGTTTACACTTTTTTCTAGTTGACCATGATATTTTTTCACATTTACCTAGCATGTGGCATATTTATTTCTTGGAGTACACAAGTCCTTTTCATCTACAAATCCCTTCACTAAACTATCACACAGAAAGAGGCTATATATGGCAAAGAGGTCCTAGACTTAGACAGTTAGTGATTAAATTTAGTAGTAACTTCATTTGCAATTGAAGGCAAATGAAGAAATGAAACTATTGAAGGATAGTTTTATATTTAATGACGCGGCAAACAAGAAATGACGATGAAGTGAACTTAACACGAGGAAGTATTTTATTACTGGCTTTCACTAGTGCAGATAGGCCAGCCATACTGCTCGTGTGTATTCACCTATTTGTGCTTGCAGGACCGAGCATTGACTCTTGGATCCCGCCTTTCCAGCAATCGGTTGTTTACAGCAATGACTCCTGTCCCATTTCCCTATCATACCTAGTTTTAAAAGTATGAATAGTATTTGCTTCCACAACCTGTTCCCCAAGTGCATTCCATTTTTCCACTACTCTCACGCTAAAAGAAAACTCCATAACATCTCTGTGACTCATCTGAGTTTCCAGTTTCCACCCATGTCCCCTCGTTCTGTTGTTATTACGTGTGAACATTTCATCTATTTCCACTTTGTCAATTCACCTGAGTATTTTATATGTCCCTATCATATCTCCTCTCTCCCTTCTTTTCTCTAGTGTCGTAAGGTTCAGTTCCTGCAGACGCTCTTCATATCCCATCCCTCGTAACTCTGGGACAAGCCTCGTCGCAAACCTCTGGACCTTCTCCAGTTTCTTTATGTGTTTCTTCAGGTGAGGGCTCCATGATGGCGCGGCATACTCTAAGACGGGTCTCACGTAGGCAGTGTAAAGCGCCCTAAAAGCCTCCTCATTTAGGTTTCTGAATGAAGTTCTAATTTTTGCCAGTGTAGAGTACGCTGCTGTCGTTATCCTATTTATATGTGCCTCAGGAGTTAGATTAGGTGTCACATCCACTCCCAGGTCTCTTTCTCGAATCGTTACAGGTAGGCTGTTCCCCTTCATTGTGTACTGTCCCTTTGGTCTCCTATCACCTGATCCCATTTCCATAACTTTACATTTACTGGTGTTAAACTCCAGTAGCCATTTCCCTGACCATCTCTGCAACCTGTTTAAGTCCTCGTGAAGGATCCTACAATCCTCGTCTGTCACAACTCTTCTCATTAATTTTGCATTATCCACAAACATTGACATGTATGATTCCACTCCTGTAAACATATCATTTACGTAAATTAGAAAGAGGATTGGTCCCAGCACCGATCCTTGAGGTACTCCACTTGTTACTGTTCGCCAGTCCGACTTCTCGCCCCTTGCCATTACCCTCTGGCTCCTTCCTGTTAGGTAGTTCTTCACCCATACTAGGGCCTTTCCGCTTACTCCTGCCTGCCTCTCAAGTTTGTATAGCAGTCTTATGTGCGGTACTGTATCAAAGGCCTTTTGGCAGTCAAGAAATATGCAGTCTGCCCAGCCTTCTCTGTCCTGCCTTATCCTTGTTACTTTATCATAGAATTCTAAAAGGTTTGTTAGGCACAATTTCCCTGTCCAGAACCCATGTTGGTGCTTGTTTACAAACCCAATGCTCTCCTGGTGCTCAACAAATCTTAGCCTAATTATTCTTTCAAGTATTTTGCAGGGGATGCTTGTCAGTGATACGGGTCTGTAGTTAAGTGCCTCCTCCCTATCACCTTTCTTGAAAATCGGTACGACATTTGCCTCCTTCCAGCAACTGGGCAATTCTCCCGACATAAGTGACTCATTAAAGATCATTGCCAGAGGCACGCTGAGAGCCTGCACTGCCTCTTTAAGTATCCACGGTGATACTTTGTCTGGTCCAACAGCTTTATTTGCATCCAGTGTTGTCAACTGTTTCATTACCTCCTCTGCTGTCACCTCTATATCTGATAGTCTTTCATCTTGGGTAATCGCTTCTAACAATGGGAGCTGCTCAGGCTCGGTTGTGAACACTCCATGGAATTTTGCATTCAGTACCTCCCAGATTTCCTTGTCGCTTTCTGTATATGCCCCTTCTGTTTTCCTCAGTCTTGTCACTTGGTCATTTACCGACATCTTCCTTCTTATATGGCTATGTAGTAGTTTAGGTTGCTTTTTCGCTTTGACTGCAATATCATTCTCATAATTTCTTTCCGACACTCGTCTTATGTTAATGTAATCATTCCTAGCTCTGTTACATCTAATCCTGTTGTCCTCTGTCCTTTGTCTTCTGTACTTCCTCCACTCCCTCCTGCTTCTCGCCTTTGCTTCCTGACACTGTCTATTAAACCATGGGTTATTATATTCCCTCCTGCTTTTTTCCTTTATTGTTGGAATAAATCTCTCTTCAGCCTCCTTGCATTTCAATATGACCTGGTTCATCATACCTTGCACTGTTTTTCCTCTAAGTTCTTCCTCCCACTGCACTTCTCCCAGGTAGTCCCTTATCCTTCTGTAGTCCCCTTTTCTGTAATCAAGTCTCCTTTCCCGGACCTCTTGTCCTTTGGTCACAATTTTAAGCTCCATCATGTAGTCAAAGACTAGGACACAATGGTCACTGGCTCCTAGTGGTATTTTATGTTCCAACTGCTCGATGTCTTCTATATTCTGGGTGAAAATGAGATTTTATAGGCTGGGCGTATCCCCTCCTCTTTCCCTAGTATCTTCCTTCACATGCTGTGTTAGGAAATTCCTGTCAATAACGTCTACCAGCTTCGCTCCCCAGGTCTCCTCCCCGCCATGGGGATTCCTCGTTTCCCAATCTATCTCTCCGTGATTTAGGTCCCCCATGACCAGCAGCTTGCTCTCATTCTATGTGCTATAGTTGCTGCCCTCTGCAGTTCATCTATACATGTCTTGTTGCTGTCCTCGTACTCCTGCCTGGGCCTTCTACTGTTTGGTGGGGGATTGTAGAGTATCAAGATTACAATCTTCTTCCCATCCACTGTCAGAGTTCCATGTATGAATCTCGTGCTTTCATTGGTACCCGAATTTTCCAGCTCATCAAACTTCCATTTCCGCTTTATTTGTAGTGCCACTCCTCCTCCCTGTCTCTGTGTCCTTTCCTTTCTTATCACCTGGTACCCCTCTGGAAAGATTGCATCCGAGATCATGCCATTTATTTTAGTTTCCACTATTGCCACTATGTCTGGGTCTGCCTCACTAACTCTTTCTTTTATCTCTTCTGCTTTATTGGCTACCCCATCAGCATTGGTGTACCAAACCTTGAGACTCTTCTTGGAAACTCGGGTGTCAGAGTTCCCCCTTTCACCGGGGGTCTGGGGGGAACTGGGGGGGGTGTCTGGGGGCGAGTGGGGGCTGTGGGGGTGAATGGGGGGTGCCTGGGAGTGCCTGGTAGGCGAATGGGGTCTGGGCATCTAGGGGGTAGGAGGGGCATAATGGGTCGTGAGTGTGTGTGTACATGTGTGTGTGCGTGCGTGTGTATAGTGTTTTTACCAGTATGGATTACTGCTGCAGTAGATGGACCAGCCATGTTTGATTGTGCAGTTGTTCCTGCAGTAAGTGGGCTTGTCATGCCGATTTCCTGTGCTCCTTCAGCACAGGTGTAAGTTGCCTTATTGTTGGACCAGAGTAGGAATTTCTGGTAGCAATTGAAAATATAGTCATAACAAAAAAGCTATCTGTACATAATGAAAATATTTTGGTCATTCACTGATAAAAGGGTTTAAAGTTCAAACACCATTTTACTTTTTATAATACTGTTTCTATTGGGAGGAAATTAAAATTGGAAAATAAATACGGTATTGTGTATATCAAAATTTCGATTAGTTTAATAACTCGTAGCAAAATATTAAGAAAAGTGTCATCACCACCTATCATTACTCATACTTATTGTGTTAATATTATGAAGATATTCATGTTAAAGTGGATAAGTTGATGATGATAATACTCGCATTATAGCTAGCTTAATATCCAATGACATATGTAGTTTTAGCGTATTAC
>NW_025552333.1:0-12053 GCF_020424385.1 Procambarus clarkii
GTTTATGTAATAATCTGAGATGAGGTCTGATAAAGACCTTTTGTGCCCTCTGTAATGCTTTTGCGCTACCGCTCACAGGATGAGTATGGGGTGCACAATAAACTAGCTGCCTTCGGCGGCAACAATCAATCTCTTCACCCACACACTTCATTAAGGCAACCACAAGCCCCACAAGACAACCACAAGCCCCACAAGACAACCACAAGCCCCACAAGACAACCACAAGCCCCACAAGACAACCACAAGCCCCACAAGACAACCACAAACCCCCACAAGACAACCACAACCCCCACAAGACAACCACAACCCCCACAAGACAACCACAACCCCCACAAGACAACCAACAAGCCCCACAAGACAACCACAAGCCCCACAAGACAACCACCAACCCCCACAAGACAACCACAAGCCCCACAAGACAACCACAAGCCCCACAAGACAACCACAACCCCCACAAGACAACCACAACCCCCACAAGACAACCACAACCCCCACAAGACAGACAACCACAACCCCACAAAGACAACCCACAACCCCCACAAGACAACCACAACCCCCACAAGACAACCACAACCCCCACAAGACAACCACAACCCCCACAAGACAACCAGAGCCCAACCTAAACAACCCAACACTTCTCAGGAACAAGTGTGACCTTGAACCCACTACTTGAGGTGTAGCTTCCGGCCAAGATGTGTTGTTGTTGTTGTTTTAGCTTCAGCTACTCGGAACGAAAGTTCCAAGTAGCACGGGCTATGGTGAGCCGTGTGAACTTACCTGGCACAGGAACGAGGCTGCCCCACACGCCAGGTGCTGAGCCGGGCATAAGAAAACGGTAGGGTTTACACGATAACTTAATACATTCTCTTTGACAGCCAGGGTGACGGGTGACGAATAAAGGTGTTAGCGAGGGGCACGGTTAAGGCAGACTTTTGGAATGATTTGTATATGAATGGTGGTGGGCAGAGGGCGGGGAGTAAATTATGATTATCAGAGCTATCCGGAGTCTGCCAGTGCAGACCGCTTATCACATGCCTCTGTATGACTAACCATCCTGTGTGATGGGATTTTTTAGCATCACCTAGTTAGCTTTTTTGACACACTGTACTCCACTTCATATAGTCTAGGGTAGCTGCACTAATGCACATGTACCTCATATCTTAATAAAAAAAAAAATCAGCCCAACAGGTTTGGTTTGATACAGCAGAGAAATAATCTTAGAACAGCTAGCCTCTTTTGGAGTTAAGGGAAGACTGTTGACATGGCTCAGGGGTTACCTGAGTAACAGAACGTCTCAGTCGTTTTCAAGGGGGTCAAAAGTAAACTCTGTGCACCCTTTGAGTTGGGTACACCCCAGGGTGGAGTGCTAAGTCCCACACTGTTCAATGTTCTGATGCACAAATTAACAATTGATATTCCCACACTACCTGACGAAGCCGTCATTTGTTATGCCGATAATATATGCATTGTTGCAAATTCCCAAACTAGACTGCAAGCTCTACTTGATTCACTCGCTGCTAAAAGCATTGAATGTGGTCTTGTTATCTCTATAACTAAATCCAGAGTTCTCCATCCCAAAGATAACACTCGTGTCCCTATAACTTTCAAGGTCAACAGCCAGAACATTGAAACGTGTGGGCAGCACAAATACCTTGGAGTTGGTATTAACAGTGACATTGTAAACGATCTACACCGTAGGTTAAAAGAAAGACTTAATACCATTGAGAACACTTACTGGTAAGAATATTGGTATCAATATTAAATATGCTAGACTATTCTATATGATGTTTGTTAGATCTCTCGTTGATTATAATGCTCTGCACTTAATTAATTTCCCCTCCTCTGTGTTGGACAAACTTGAAGTAATACAGAATGAGGCCATGAGGATAATTCTTGGTGCCCCAAGATGCACAAGAATCATCAACATGAGTGAAGAACTGAGTTTCAACCATACTAGAGAGAATAATGCAAGTTAACACTACCTTTTGCCTTAAAGCCATTAGAGATCCTACATCTCCTGCATTGCTCAGAGACAAAATTATTAGTGCTGTTAACATCCTTTTGACTAGTGCCGACATACCAACTCACTCCTTTTATGATAATTGGCTGAGAAACAATGCTTACAATCTCATTAAGCTTAACATTCCTTTTAAGTGCAATCTACCTGTCTCTGATATTCCTCTTTATCTGTACCCCACCATTCAAGTATCATACAACCTGTCACCCAAGATAATGAGAATCTTGCTCTTCTCAAAGCTGTCACTCTTGAAACAATGCCTCCTCCATCGAGAGTCTAAGATCTCACGAGCACTGTGTCTACACCGACGGCTCAGTCCAGTCTTCTACTGGACGGACTGCAGCGGCATGTAGGTTTTATAAAATAATATTTGCACAAAGGACTGTCAGTGTCAGGTTAAACAACTGGCTGACCTCCACACAAGCAGAACTAGCAGCATTACACTTAGCTACCAGTACATTACAAAATATTGGAGGAGGAATAATATTCTGTGATTCAAAGTCTGCTCTTCAAGCAATCGAAAACTTCTCTTGGAAGATCGACAGCAAGAACCTAATACTCCCAATTATAAATGACCTAATTGATGCACAGAGTAAAGGGTCTCGAATCTCCTTTGTATGGATACCTTCACACATAAACATAACCCATCATAATGAGACAGACTTGCAGCCAAATTAGCGTGTAACAAAGATGAAGTTGAATTAGATATAGGTATCCCCATCTCTGCTGTCAAAACTATGTTGTTTCGAACACTCAGGTCTGACAGGAAAGAATTACTGACTCCTAACGACCTGAAAGCACCAGTATAAAAAGCTATGACTTGTTCACATCTGAAACCTATATCTACGGCAGCACAAAACGTCGACCAGACTGTGCGACACAGTGGTTGCCCAGGATCAGGATGGGTTACCGTTACCTGTGGCAGGTGACGGATCTCCCAATCCTGAGCACTCCAGGTGCAAAACTCTGTGAGCAGGAACTGCGGCATGATCCCCCACCACTACATCACTGAATACCCAGTTATTAGACCATTCAGACCAGTTGGCATGAGGTACCTGGAGCTTTGCAATTACTTTATTCACTCTCGTGTCTTGAAGATATCCTCAGTGTACCCAAAATTTGCCAGTGCAGGCTACTAAACATATGGCCCTGTATGACTAACCCTCCTGCGAGATGGGGACTTTAGCATCATGTAATTAGCTTTGTGACACACTGTACTCCCCTTCATATAGTCTAGGTTAGCTGCACAAATGCAGATGTACCAATGAGTTAATAATAATAAAAAGCGTTTTTGGTGTCAGGGCTGATTGTGAGGGTGTGTGTTGTCAGTCCTGAGTGTGTGGGTGTGTGTTGTCAGTCCTGAGTGTGTGGGTGTGTGTTGTCAGGCCGAGTGCGAGGGTGTGTGTTGTCAGGGCCGAGTGCGAGGGTGTGTGTTGTCAGTCCTGAGTGTGTGGGTGTGTGTTGTCAGGGCCGAGTGCGAGGGTGTGTGTTGTCAGGGGCCGAGTGTGTGGGTGTGTGTTGCCAGGGCTGAGTGTGTGGGTGTGTTGCCAGGGCTGAGTGCGGGTGTGCGCGCGTGCGGTCAAATGTCAGGGTAAAGTCGAGGCCGAGAGAGAAGCCACATTTCTCACACTTCCTGCGTGGCGGCGTACACCTGTAGCTAGGATGGTACACCTGTAGCTAGGATGGTACACCTGTAGCTAGGATGGTACACCTGTAGCTAGGTGCTGACGGCAATCATCCTCTCACAGGTGTGCAGCTTCCACACCGGTAATTAGCCGTGTGAGCCTGGCCCCAAGTGTAGGCTCCGACACACCTGGGGTACTGCCCAGCTGTCAACAGGGTAAGCAGGTGACCGCAGGTGACCGCAGGTGACCACAGGTGACCCCAGGTGACCACAGATGACCCCAGGTGACCACAGGTGACCCCAGGTTGACCCCACATGACCCCAGGTGACCACAGATGACCCCAGGTGACCACAGATGACCCCAGGTGACCACAGATGACCCCAGGTGACCACAGATGACCCCAGGTGACCACAGGTGACCCCAGGTGACCACAGTTGACCACAGATGCTGGTGTAAACTGTGCTAGACTATCCATAACAATGGTAGCAAAGTCTGCATAACAATGGTAGCAAAGTCTGCCAGTGTAAACTACTGAACTAACTCGTCCTCTCCAATAGTACACCGTATTCTGACGTCTAACTCCCCAAATGAGCCTTGTTCCGTGGTCAACACCAGTATAGTGAACACGGTCAGTCTTAATTGCCAATTGCGTTGTTAGGAGGTTGGAAGCACAAGATTAAGAAATATTAATAGTATTAAGGTAATGACTTCAAATATTATTTCAAATCATTCCAATTTTTATTTGTATTAAAAGGCGAGATACAGATTTTTCTGTACTCCAAAGATAAAAATAAAAATCATAGCACCTTGCAACAAAAATCATAGCGCCTTGCAACAAAAATCATAGCACCTTGCAACAAAAATCATAGCGCCTTGCAACAAAAATCATAGCGCCTTGCAACAAAAATCATAGCACCTTGCAACAAAAATCATAGCGCCTTGCAACAAAAATCATAGCGCCTTGCAACAAAAATCATAGCGCCTTGCAACAAAAAAAATCATAGCGCTTTGCAACAAAGTAAAAACTCATAGCGCCTTGCAACAAAGTAAAAACTCATAGCGCCTTGCAACAAAGTAAAAACTCATAGCGCCTTGCAACAAAGTAAAAACTCATAGCGCCTCGCAAAATGTAAAAATTTATCTAGCCAGTGGTATAGGTTCAGGATATATAACCAGGTGCCTCAATATGTTAATAAGATATCAAAAAAAGAGACGCCGCATTGACTCAAGGCCAGAAGTGTGATGTCCTTCTTGAGTGTGTTGTCCTCAGCCAGGACACTCAACCCTACAAGGTGACTCCCGAGACATTTTTACACTGGCTTGGTAGAGAGGCAGGTGTGTGTGCTCCGGCAGGTGTGTGGGTGCCAGGTGTAGAGCCACGCTAGTTTCCTGCACCGGACACCCGTTAGGGTCGCCCTTGCTAAGGAAGCAGTAAATCAGGACAGTGTTGAACGGAATCTTGAGTTGTCAAATAGGTTCCTTAAAAGTGTCATTAGACGAGAACTCCTGGATGGATTTTAAGAAAGTAGAACAGTGCAAACTGGAACTAGCAGGTCCATTGTTCATCACAATGAAATGTGTGAAGTAAAACATGTGTATGGGGCAAGTAACAAAGTCAGTAGACTAACAGATGTTGTCACAGCTCGTATAAGACTTGGCTACAAGTATCTCTGGCAGTTCGGCTTGTATAGGGATCTAGATGAAGTAAAGTGTGTGGACATAGGCAGGGACACACACTCGAACACTATATCTTGGATTGTTGTAAAATTAAGCCGTTTAGAGATAAATCTAAACTCACGCTGTATGAAATGTCAAAGTATATTATTACTAAGGATAAACTACTTTAATTCCTTACACTGTATCCATATTTCGCTCCCAGTAGATAAACGACATATGAGATTAAGAAACAAGTAGTGTATTGTCAAGACTAATAACAAACATCAGATCCCCTACGACTAATATCTCCCTTGCTCAAACTATTATGTATTAGCGATAAGACCAGCCTTTAATGTATAATGACTTACTGTAAATATATAACTCTTGAAATAGAACATTCTCTGTAACTAGCTGACATTGTAACTATAAAGTGTGAAGGATAGATGAAATTGTTTATGTAATAATCTCCGTTGATGTCTGATAAAGACCTTTTGTGCCCTCTGTAATGCTTTTTGCGCTACCGCTCACAGGATGGGTATGGGGTGCACAATAAACTACCGCTCACAGGATGGGTATGGGGTGCACAATAAACTACCGCTCACAGGATGGGTATGGGGTGCACAATAAACTACCGCTCACAGGATGGGTATGGGGTGCACAATACAACTACCGCTCACAGGATGGGTATGGGGTGCACAATAAACTACCGCTCACAGGATGGGTATGGGGTGCACAATAAACTACCGCTCACAGGATGGGTATGGGGTGCACAATAACTACCGCTCACAGGATGGGTATGGGGTGCACAATAAACTACCGCTCACAGGATGGGTATGGGTGTGCACAATAAAACTACCGCTCACAGGATGGGTATGGGGTGCACAATAAACTACCGCTCACAGGATGGGTATGGGGTGCACAATAAACTACCGCTCACAGGATGGGTATGGGGTGCACAATAAACTACCGCTCACAGGATGGGTATGGGGTGCACAATAAACTACCGCTCACAGGATGGGTATGGGGTGCACAATAAACTACCGCTCACAGGATGCGGTATGGGTGCACAATAAACTACCGCTCACAGGATGGGTATGGGGTGCACAATAAACTACCGCTCACAGGATGGGTATGGGGTGCACAATAAACTACCGCTCACAGGATGGGTATGGGGTGCACAATAAACTACCGCTCACAGGATGGGTATGGGGTGCACAATAAACTACCGCTCACAGGATGGGTATGGGGGTGCACAATAAACTACCGCTCACAGGATGGGTATGGGGTGCACAATAAACTACCGCTCACAGGATGGGTATGGGGTGCACAATAAACTACCGCTCACAGGATGGGTATGGGGTGCACAATAAACTACCGCTCACAGGATGGGTATGGGGGTGCACAATAAACTACCGCTCACAGGATGGGTATGGGGTGCACAATAAACTACCGCTCACAGGATGGGTATGGGGTGCACAATAAACTACCGCTCACAGGATGGGTATGGGGTGCACAATAAAACTACCGCTCACAGGATGGGTATGGGGTGCACAATAAACTACCGCTCACAGGATGGGTATGGGGTGCACAATAAACAAGTCGTCTCTGGCGGAAACACTCATAAAAAATATAAAAATAAATCCTCCAGGTGTGCCTTCCTCCATACTGTTTAGTGAGCAGTGACGGTGGTGAGTGCTCACACACACCGGGTGAGTGTTAACAATGTGTCCGTACAGTGACACCGTGTGGAGGCTTCCCCGGCCCACCCTTCACCACCACACACGGGGTGGAGGGCTCCGTGGCCCACCCTTCACCACCACACACGGGGTGGAGGGCTCCGTGGCCCACCCTTCACCACCACACACGGGGTGGAGGTCTCCGTGGCCCACCCTTCACCACCACACACGGGGTGGAGGGCTCCAAGGCCCACCCTTCACCACCACACACGGGGTGGGGGCTCCGTGGCCCACACCTTCACCACCACACACGGGGTGGAGGGCTCCGTGGCCCACCCTTCACCACCACAACGGGGTGGAGGGCTCCGTGGCCCACCCTTCACCTCCACACACGGGGTGGAGGGCTCCGTGGCCCACCCTTCCCACAACACACACGGGGTGGAGGGCTCCGTGGCCCACCCTTCACCACCACACACGGGGTGGAGGGCTCCGTGGCCCACCCTTCACCACCACACCGACAAAATGTAAATCATGCTTTTTCTTAGCAGTATTAAAAAGTTTTAGACAACTTTATGTGAATTATTCGGAAAAAAATTCAAGTCATAATAACCTTGGTCCCTACTGTATATTTTACGGACATAATCATATTATGAGAGAGAGAGAGAGAGAGAGAGAGAGAGAGAGAGAGAGAGAGAGAGAGAGAGAGACAGACAGACAGACAGACAGACAGACAGACAGACAGACAGACAGACAGACAGACGACACAGACAGACAGACAGACACAGACAGACAGACACAGACAGACAGACACAGACAGACAGACACAGACAGACAGGCAGACAGACAGGCAGACAGAGACAGACAGACAGACAGAAAGAGAGAGTAAGAGAGAAAGAGAGAAAGAGAGAGAAAGAGAGAGAGAGAGAAAGAAAGAGAGAGAGAAATAGAGAGAGAAAGAGAGAAAAAGAGAAAGAAAGAGAGAGAGAAAGAGAGAGAAAAAGAGAAAGAGAGAGACAGAGAGGCAGCAGGCTCAATGGGAGACAATTTCCGGGTTGTGTTCGTAACCAGACTCCTCATAATGACCAAACTATACAAGTCTCGAGAATAACTCAAGGAAACTCCACATTTGTATAAATAAATACCAACTACAGTTGTAAGACGGCTATAATAAGTCTATGAACATAACGAAACAGAGACGTTGTTCCCTGTACAACTAACGCACATTTCGATCTTAACAACGGGCTTTAAATACACAACTGTGCTTTATATGTGATAGGGAAGGTGGTGTGTGTGTGGGGGGGGGGGAATATATGGGTTATAATATATATGTTTAAACATTTTCCTATTGAGGTAAATATTTACTAGTGGAGGAAGTGGCTGGAGGCAGCGTTTATGTTGAGAGTGACCAATGTGGAATGTTGCGGTCATCTTTGTGTCTGATAATGTTTACGTCAACTTGCAACAGTGAGCACCAGCCCCCCCTGGCAACAGTGCTCACTGTTGCCAGAGGGAGCCGTGCTATAACACTATAACCACTACAACAGTGGCAAGGATTTGCAACATATGGCGTCATTGCCTGTCAGAGGAGGACAGTCAAAATATCAAATTTGTTCACGGAGCTTAAATTCTCCGGCCAAACAATAATGTATGCGGAGGCCTGGTCGACGACCGGGCCGCGGGGACGCTAAGCCCTGAAGCACCTCAATGTATGCTGATGAAGAGTGACAACGTGCCTGAAAAATGTTGACCAAACCACACACCAGAAACTGAAGAGACGACGATGTTTCGGACGAAGGAGGCAGCAAGGGCAATAAATCATTTATCCTCCCTAGCAAAATCTACCACTGAATCACCACACATTTCCCCGCGCTTGTTTAAATGGCCATTGAGACGACGTGCACGCACCACTAACCTGTTCCCAGACTCAAGGGGGTACGAAAATAACTGGTATACAGGCGATGAGTCACAATAACGTGGCTGAAGTATGTTGACCAGACCACACACTAGAAATTGAAGGGACGACTCGGGCTGAGGGATAGACGGATGTCTATCGGTGTTCGAACGTCGTCCCTTCAATTTCTAGTGTGTGGTCTGGTCAACACTGGTATAATCGCTCACAAGCTCTCACTGAAGTGCGTTGAGGTAGACGCACTTGATTGTTGAGAGGGATGAGGTTGCTTCTCCAAGCTTGTGCTTAAGTGCCTCTACGATACACCTTCACCTCCTGGGGACATGCACTTGAGGCCAACCTTCTCAGGTAGCCAGCCAATCTCTCGACACACACTTCACTTGACACATATAAAGTCACACAATACTCCCGCTACTAAACTGATCCAACCCGTCCTCACACCATGTCCATTCCATCCAGCAGTCGACCCCACAGACGCATTCATCAAGTTTAACATGCTGTTCATTCAAAACGGGAATTTTCTCAAGTATAAATTAATATTATAATATATTAGCATATTGTGTATATATAGGCATAGGTTAGGTTAGGTGTTTAGGTTCTGTTGGCGATTATTTGTATTTGTAGTACGTGGGTGAAGCATTTATAGCGTTGTGGTTCGAACAAAATTCGTCAGTGAAGCACTTGTTCCGGAAGTGTTCGAACGTCAGCAGTTGTGAGTCGTCAGCCCGTCCTCCAAACAAAGATCCAAAAGTGATTCCATCCACCCGCCAAACCCCAGCTGTTTATGAATGAAAAACAGTTTACACACGACTCATAACTGCTGACGTTCGAACACTTCCGGAACAAGTGCTTCACTGACGACTTTTGTTCGAATCACAACGCTGTAAATGCTTCACCCACGTACTACAAATACAAATAATCGCCAACAGAACCTAAACACCTAAACCTAACCAATACCTAAATATGTACAATATGCAATATATAATAATATTAATTTATATGGAGAAAAAATTACAATTTTGAATGAACAGCATGTTAAAATTGATGAATGCGTCTGTGGGGTCGACCGCTGGATGGAATGGACTTGGTTTGAGGACGGTTGTGTCAACCGTTATTCATTCATAAGCGACTGTGTTAACGAGCATTTGGTGTTTGCTGATAAGAACAGGCTGTGAGAAGAGTGGATGGTTGGGATGGGAGAGTGGATGGTTGGGGTGGAAGAGTGGATGGTTGGGGTGGAAGAGTGGATGGTTGGGGTGGAAGAGTGGATGGTGGGGTGGAAGAGTGGATGGTTGGGATGGGAGAGTGGATGGTTGGGGTGGAAGAGTGGATGGTTGGGGTGGAAGAGTGGATGGTTGGGTGGAAGAGTGGATGGTTGGGATGGAAGAGTGGATGGTTGGGGTGGAAGAGTGGATGGTTGGGGTGGAAGAGTGGATGGTTGGGGTGGAAGAGTGGATGGTTGGGGTGGAAGACGTGGATGGTTTGGGGTGGGAGAGTGGATGGTTGGGGTGGAAGAGTGGATGGTGGGGTGGAAGAGTGGATGGTTGGAGTGGAAGAGTGGATGGTTGGGGTGGAAGAGTGGATGGTTGGGGTGGAAAGAGTGGATGGTTGGAGTGGAAGAGTGGATGGTTGGAGTGGAAGAGTGGATGGTTGGGGTGGAAGAGTGGATGGTTGGGGTGGAAGAGTGGATGGTTGGGGTGGAAGAGTGGATGGTTGGGGTGGAAGAGTGGATGGTTGGGGTGGAAGAGTGGATGGTTGGGGTAGAAGAGTGGATGGTTGGGGTGGGAGAGTGGATGGTTGGGGTGGAAGAGTGGATGGTTGGGTAGAAGAGTGGATGGTTGGGGTGGGAGAGTGGATGGTTGGGGTGGAAGAGTGGATGGTTGGGGGGGAAGAGTGGATGGTTGGGGTGGGAGAGTGGATGGTTGGGGTGGGAAGAGTGGATGGTTGGGGTGGAAGAGTGGATGGTTGGGATGGGAGAGTGGATGGTTGGGGTGGAAGAGTGGATGGTTGGGGTGGAAGAGTGGATGGTTGGGGTGGAAGAGTGGATGGTTGGGATGGAAGAGTGGATGGTTGGGGTGGAAGAGTGGATGGTTGGGGTGGAAGAGTGGATGGTTGGGGTGGAAGAGTGGATGGTTGGGGTGGAAGAGTGGATGGTTGGGGTGGAAGAGTGGATGGTTGGGATGGAAGAGTGGATGGTTGGGATGGAAGAGTGGATGGTTGGGGTGGAAGAGTGGATGGTTGGGGTGGAAGAGTGGATGGTTGGGGTGGAAGAGTGGATGGTTGGGGTGGAAGAGTGGATGGTTGGGGTAGAAGAGTGGAGGTTGGGGGTGGAAGAGTGGATGGTTGGGGTGGAAGAGTGGATGGTTGGGGTGGAAGATTGGATGGTTGGGGTAGAAGAGTGGATGGTTGGGTTGGAAGAGTGGATGGTTGGGGTGGAAGAGTGGATGGTTGGGGGGGAAGAGTGGATGGTTGGGGTGGAAGAGTGGATGGTTGGGGTGGAAGAGTGGATGGTTGGGATGGAAGAGTGGATGGTGGGGTGGAAGAGTGGATGGTTGGGGTGGGAAGAGTGGATGGTTGGGGTGGGAGAGTGGATGGTTGGGGTGGAAGAGTGGATGGTTGGGGTGGAAGAGTGGATGGTTGGGATGGAAGAGTGGATGGTTTGGGGTGGAAGAGTGGATGGTTGGGGTGGAAGAGTGGATGGTTGGGGTGGGAGAGTGGATGGTTGGGGTGGAAGAGTGGATGGTTGGGGTGGGAGAGTGGATGGTTGGGGTGGGAGAGTGGATGGTTGGGATGGAAGAGTGGATGGTTGGGATGGGAGAGGATGGATGAAGATTGTGTTCGGATAAACGTAAGAGGGTGAAGGGATAGAGGAAAGAGGGCTGAGGGATAGACGGATGAGAGTTGATGAATAGAGAGATAGAGGACTGAGGGACAGAGGGTTAAGGGATAGAGGACTGAGGGACAGAGGGTTAAGGGATAGAGGACTGAGGGACAGAGGGTTAGGGGATAGAGGACTGAGGGACAGAGGGTTAAGGATAGAGGACTGAGGGACAGAGGGTTAAGGGATAGAGGACTGAGGGACAGAGGGTTAGGGTTATAGAGGACTGAGGGACAGAGGGTTAAGGGATAGAGGACTGAGGGACAGAGGGTTAGGGGATAGAGGACTGAGG
>NW_025552334.1:0-152594 GCF_020424385.1 Procambarus clarkii
AGAAATTTGGAAAGCAGCTAATGTAGTCCCGATATACAAGAAAGGGGATAGACAGGAGGCACTGAACTGCAGGCCAGTGTCCTTAACCTGCATACCATGCAAGCTGATGAAGAAGATTGTGTGAAGAAAGCTAGTGGAACATCTGGAGCGAAAGAATATTGTAACACAGCATCAACATGGGTTCAGGGATGGCAAGTCATACCTCACAGGGTTACTTGAATTCTACAACCAGGCAATAAAAATTAGGCAAGAAAGAGAAGGGTGGGCAGACTGCATACTTTTGGATTGCCAGAAAGCCTTTGATACAATGCCACACAAGAGGCTAGTGAAACAGCTGGAGATGCAGACTGGAGTGAAAGGGAAGGTACTCCATTGGATAAAGGAGTACCTAAGCAACAGGAGACATTGAGTCAGTGTTAGGGGTGAGGTCTCAGATTGGCGAGACGTTACGAGCGGAGATATATGTAAATTATCTCCCAGAGGGTATAGGCTCGTTTCTCAATGTTTGCTGATGATGCAAAAATTATGAGGAGGATTAAAACAGAGGATGATAGTTGGAGGCTGGAAGATAACCTAGACAGACTGAGTGAATGGTCCAACAAATGGATATTGAAGTTCAACCCGAGTAAATGCAAAGTAATGAAACTAGGCGGTGGAAACGGGAGGCCAGACACAAGATACAGAATAGGAGATGAAGTACTTAATGAAACGGACAGAGAGAAAGATCTAGGAGTTGATATCACACCAAACCTGTCTCCTGAAGCCCACATAAAAAGAATAATGTCGGCGGCATATGCGAGGCTGGTTAACATCAGAACAGCCTTCAGGAACCTGTGTAAGGAATCGTTCAGAATCTTGTATACCACATCTGTAAGACCAATCCTGGAGTATGCGGGCCCCAGCATGGAGCCCGTACCTTGTCAAGCACAAGACGAAGCTGGAAAAAGTTCAAAGGTATGCCACTAGATTAGTTCCAGAACTAAGAGGAATGAGTTATGAGGAAAGGCTCCGGGAAATGCACCTTACGACACTAGAAGACAGAAGAGTAAGGGGAGACATGATCACAGCCTACAAAATCCTTAGGGGAAACGACCGGGTAGACAAGGAAAAAAACTATTCAACACTGGTGTTACGGGAACAAGGGGTCACAGGTGGAAACTGAGTACCCACATGAGTCACAGGGACATTAGAAGGAACTTTTTCAGTGTCAGAGTAGTTAATGGATGGAATGCGTTAGGCAGTGATGTGGTGGAGGCTGACTCCATACACAGTTTTGAATCTAGATATGATAGAGTCCAGTAGGCTCAGTAATCTAAACACCAGTTGAGAGGCAGGACCAAAGAGCCAAAGCTCAACCCCCGCAAGCACAAATAGGTGAGTACACACACACACACACACTCAAACAAATGGAATGCATTAGGAAGCAATGTGGTGGAGGCTGACTCCATACACAGTTTCAAGTGTAGATATGATAGAGCCCAATAGGCTCAGGAACCTGTACACCTGTTGATTGACGGTTGAGAGGCGGGACCAAAGAGCTAGAGCTCAACCCCCGCAAGCACAACTAGGTGAGTAGACACACACACACAGGGCACATATCAGCACACAGTGGGTGAGCGTTCGGGAGGGCTGACCGTTTGATCGGTCTTGTGTTTTTGAAAGTATAGTTTGTCTTATCTCACAACAGGCAGAACTTAAACATTACTGAATGAGGGAAACATTTTACATGCTAAAAGGTGTCTACTAGTCTTCAATTTTCTTTCTATCAAATCAAATCAGTGTCAACATCTAAATAGCATTTAGCATCACTCAGTAAACTCAGTCAATATCAGTGGCTGCGGAGAGCGAGTCTTGGAGCGGTACACCTCTTGATGTCTGTCGTGTGACTGGGTTAATGACCACAATACCCCAAACCATACCAGCTCCTGCATACCCCTCCCCCCTACACTTAGCTTGCTCCGTTTACTTCTCACTCCTCAGGTTGACACTTACACGCTTTTCTCGGTATACAGAACAACAGCAATAAGTAGTTGTTACGGACCCGAGCCTAACGTCCGAGCACGGAGCAGTGACGGCCACGCCATCTGTGGGTCAGCTCCCGAAACCCCCTCCAAATGGACGGCGCCATCAAGTGAGGACAGGAAATACCAGCCACAAGGTCTAGTTTCCCGTCCTGATCAGCTCATAACACAGCCACTGCTGACCTCTGGTGAGGTGGAGCTTAGACAGCAATGCCATCTATGGAGTGGATACGTCGGGCGTTTGTGTCTAAGCCTGTAAGTAAGGTGCCCTAGTGTGTCCCTATTACTGATGACGTGTTTGATTACAGAGTCGACCTGGGACTGCTGTAATGGAAGTTTGATCAGTCTACCCAAGGCAGTCGTCTTGTCTGCAAGTGTTTGCTGCAGCAGCTGTGAGTCACCCCCCGGATGAACACTGTGGTGTTACCCTGCCTGTGACGTGGCAGTTGAGGGATTGTAGTACCCGGGACTGACTGGTGGAGACGCTTAACCACTGGGGTGTTGTGGCAAGGAGAGTGGTCTGTGGGATCACACGAGGCTCCTGACTAGGGTTCGCGACATTAGTATTGATCGTGGAGTGACCTAACCAGTGTCACTGATTGGAACCTGCCAGCTACCGGCTGGACTTGTGGTTGATGGCCTCCACGACGGTGCCCCCAGTGGAACTGTGATTTGGCTGGCCTGTGGCCAGGGTAGATTCCAGAGGATCGAAGGATTCATAGTGAGGCCACAAGACCACCAAGAGCTTAGCATCGTGAGCACCGTGAACATCTAGAGTCTTCAGAGGAAGACTACGTAGTGTATTCTAGTGTTTATACCCCCCCCCCCCCCGTGTAATCTTTATATTATTTATGGTGACGGTGTTAATTATATTATTAAGTTTTTTACTTTATTTCCCTTCCCCTTTTACTTTTCTTGCGTTACGGATCACATCCCTTGAAAGCCACTACTAGCTTGGGGCCGGATACCCTACCTCTAACAACATCAGAGAAAGAACCCGGTTGCGACCCGAGAGGGCCGTAACATAATTGGCATCCCCAGCGGGATCCGACCCCTTGTCAAGTATGTTTGACAGGGGTGGTGAAGTGGCATGATCCCTGTAAATAATTCCCCCTGTGTGTGACTATAAGGACGTTATACGTCCCGTGCGGTGCTCGGAGTGACTAAGTGCAATATTGTTCAGTGCGGTGCTCGCTGTGATTAAGTGCAATATTGTGTAGTGCGATGCTCGGTGTGATTCAGTGCAATATTGTAGAGCGAAGTGCTCGCTGTGATTAAGTGCAATATTGTGTAGTGCGGTGCTTGGTGTGATTCAGTGCAATATTGAAGAGCGATGTGCTCGCTGTGATTAAGTGCAATATTGTGTAGTGCGGTGCCTGGAGTAATTACGTGCAATATTGGCAAGTGCAGTGTTTGGTGCGATAAAGTGCAATATTGACGTAGAACAGTGCTCGGTGTGTTAAGTGCTAAAGTGAAGCGGTGTGTTAAGTGCTAAGTGTTCCATCTGTGACAATGGCAGAAAAAGCGACCATCGACGATCTGGACGATGTTCAGGCTTTTCTGAACAGGGAGGACTGTCTTGCCAGATTAAAATATCTGGGCAAACAAAAACTCGTACTGGTGAGTGCCTACCTGGAGATCAATATCCGCGCCAGTGATTCCCGTGTGGAGAACTTGTCCAAGGTTCACAAGCATTTGAAGGCCAAGGAGAAACAGGAAGGCGAGGTACATAGTATAAAAGAAGGTGAGGAGATAGCTTCCACTGAAAAGGAAGGCAAGGGTAGTGGTGTCGAAAGTGATGAGAGTGAACTAAATATAAGTTTACTTACTGTGAAAATGCGTGAACTAGAGATCCACCGTGAGATAGAATGGAAAAAGCTAGAAATCGCTAAAGAGAGAGAAGAGAAAGCGAGAGAGAGAGAAGATAAGAAATTAGAAATGGAAAGAGAGAGATTAGGAAAGGAATTAGAGATGAGGCATTTAGAATTAGAACGAGAAGAAAGAAGAGAAGAGCGAGAAAGAGCAGAGAAACGAGAAAGAGAAGAGCGAGAAAGAGCAGAGAAACGAGAAAGAGAAGAGCGAGAAAAAGAAGAGAAACGAGAAAGAGAAGAGCGAGAGAGAGAAGAAAAAGAAAAAGAGAGACAACATGAGCTAGAAGTTTTGCGATTAGGCGGTGGGAGACAAACAACGGACACCAGTAGTTTCGATCCGGTAAGGAACATCAAAATGGTCCCGAAGTTCAACGAGAAGGAAGTTTCGAAGTTCTTCGCAGCCTTCGAGAAAGTCGCAGCCTCTTTGGAGTGGCCAAAGGAGAATTGGGCCATCCTGATACAGTCCGTCTTGACTGGGAAGGCCCAAGTCGCCTACTCCACGTTGTCCCTTGATGACTCGGGCGACTATGACAAGGTGAAGAAGGTAGTGCTCATGGCGTACCAATTGGTTCCTGAGGCTTACAGGCAAAAGTTTAGAAACCTGAAGAAGACCTCAGAGCACACTTTCACCAAATTCGCGACCATCAAGGAGCGACTTTTCCAGGAATGGTGTGCCTCTCGGAAGGTGGAGACCAAAGAAGACCTCGAGCAGCTCATACTGTTAGAGGACTTCAAGGATTGTTTGTCTGGAGACCTGAAGACGTACTTAGAGGAGCAGCAGGTGGAGACCTTGAGTGCGGCAGCCACCATGGCTGAGGAATACATCCTAACGCATAGGCCTTCTGCTAAGTACGTCCCGAGGAATTACCCCCGCCGGTTTGACAAACCTCATCAGGAAGAGGAGAGACCCGTCCCACGAAGCGCTGAGAAGACGCCCCCAAGTAGCCCTCGAAGGACCAGTCCTAGCAGTCCGAAACACCGGAGTCCGAGGAGGAATGTGGTGTGCTGGACTTGTGGGCAGAAAGGGCATGTAGCTGCTATGTGCCGAGGCAGAAGAGGTAGCGGCGCACGTAGGGAGGTGATGTTGATGAGCTGTGTAACACCACCATCAGGAAGCCAGTCTACGATTACGCAGGAAGAACCCAGATTGTTTTCCCCTCACACTTCAAGCGGGTATGTATCGAATGGTCATACTGGTAGATCTGTTGTAGTGCTCAGAGATAGTGGAGCAGCCCAGTCCCTGATCGTGAAAAACTCGTTACCCGAGGGAGTGAGTGTGGAAGGCACATGTGCATTGGCAGTAGTCGATGCCTTGCCTATAGCTGGGATTGACGTGGTACTAGCCAACGACTTGGTGACAGATTGGAGCAACAATCTTCGCAAGGTCGCGGACGAGTCAGCCGGAACAGCAAGGTCTGAGGTAACAGCAGGCAGTGGTAATGTCCAGGTACAGTCAGACCCGGAATCAGGTAATATGTTTAATTTGTCCTCTCACCCACAGATCGACAGCATTATAGCAGAGTCTCCTGATTCTTCTTCCAAAAAGGAACATGAGGTTACGATTGCAGAGACAACTGAGCATGGAGAGAGGTCTCGTGTGCAAGCGCCCACGGATACCAAAGAGTCTGGAGCGAAGGCGGATGAGTACTTGCGGTATGGCAAGGTACAGCATCCATTGAACCGGCCAGAGATTCCCCAGACGTCGGAGGTATGTGAGGTATGTGCGAAGATTATAGTGCCCTCTTCGGTCCAAACCAGGCTAAATGATGTAGCCGGCTATGGACATTACAAGCTCGGGAAGCTTATCCCCCAGTTAACCAAATGTTTCTTGGCGGTATTTTGTTTTATTCTCGTGTGTGCTCTCAGTAAGGACCAGTGGACGACCCGACAGATGATGGCTCCCATGAACATCGTGAAGAGATCCCAGGGATTGGAGATTTGCACTGCGAGCGATGCAGTCAAAGGGGGGACCTGGAAGGTGATGGTAGATACAGGAGGTACGAGATGTGATATTATGAGTGACTGTTTCCGACAGGTTGACACCCCCCGCGTGATTGCTGAGCCTAGATGCAGCGTTATACGGAACGTTGGTCGACCTGACGGCGGCAGAGCGAATGCCATCCTCGATGTACGAGCAGCCCTGTTGGAACTAGGAGTGAGCCTAGTAGAGGCGTATGCTGTGAGTACCGATTTAACTGTCACTGTGACTCTAAATAATCCGACCACTGTATTCCAGGTTCCCGTGTCCCTGAAGGACTACCGGACCGGTACTAGAAATGCCGTCTGTGATCAGCCGTCATCGGTGTCACGACACAGGGAAGTGTCGAGTCGACCCAGATCGTGTCGATACCAATCCTTACTCGAGAGATGTGAGAATATGCCCCTGCTTGACATCGCAGTGGAGATGTGGACGATTACATCAGGCAGGGCATTGTCTGCCATCTGCAAGTTTCCTTCATGCCAGAGTTCCCCAGTAGAACAGTTCTGTGGACAAGACAGCCTCATCACTCCAGTTCATAGTGTACGTGAGTCCGTGTGGAGTTGTATCCACATACTAATTTGGTTTGTGTTTTTCTTTATAGAAACCCAAACCAAATTTTTTTTGGTGGGGAGGTGTTACGGGCCCGAGCCCAACGTCCGAGCACGGAGCAGTGACGGCCACGCCATCTGTGGGTCAGCTCCCGAAACCCCCTCCAAATGGACGGCGCCATCAAGTGAGGACAGGAAATACCAGCCACAAGGGCAAGTTTCCTGTCCTGATCAGCTCATAACACAGCCGCTGCTGACCTCTGATGAGGTGGAGCTTAGACAGCAACGCCATCTATGGAGTGGATACGTCGGGCGTTTGTGTCTAAGCCTGTAAGTAAGGTGCCCTAGTGTGTCCCTATTACTGATGGCGTGTTTGATTACAGAGTCGACCTGGGACTGCTGTAATGGAAGTTGGATCAGTCTACCCAAGGCAGTCGTCTTGTCTCCATGTGTTTGCTGCAGCAGCTGTGAGTCGCCCCCCGGATGAACACAGTGGTGTTACCCTGCCTGTGACGTGGCAGTTAAGGGATTGTAGTATCCGGGACTGACTGGTAGAGACGCTTAACCACTAGGGTGTTGTGGCAAGGAGAGTGGTCTGTGGGATCACACGAGGCTCCTGACTAGGGTTCGCGACCGTAGTATCGATCGTGGAGTGACCTAACCAGCGTCGCTGATTGGAACCTGCCAGCTACCGGCTGGACTTGTGGTTGATGGCCTCCACGACGGTGCCCCCAGTGGAACTGTGATTTGGCTGGCTTGTGGCCAGGGTAGACTCCAGTGGATCGAAGGATTCATAGTGAGGCCACAAGAGCACCAAGAGCTTAGCATCGTGAGCACCGTGAACATCTAGAGTCTCCAGAGGAAGACTACGTAGTGTATTCTAGTGTTTATACCCCCCCCCCTCCCCGTGTAATCTTTATATTATTTATGGTGACGGTGTTAATTATATTATTAAGTTTTTGACTTTATTTCCCTTCCCCTTTTACTTTTCTTGCGTTACGGATCACATCCCTTGAAAGTCACTACTAGCTTGGGGCCGGATACCCTACCTCTAACAACATCAGAGAAAGAACCCGGTTGCGACCCGAGAGGGCCGTAACAGTAGTTAAAGGCTTTAACCCTTTATATATCATTTTTATTCTTTATTAAACACTTAAGAGTAATGTCCGTCCGTCGTAAGCTAGGCTTCAATATTTTTTGGTTTGCTTTTAAAAATCTTGTGAGAAGCATTTCTTAATCCGAATAGAATTTAAAGCAAAGTAGAGTTTTGGGTTAGGGCATTTACATTTATATCACTAATCTAATAATATTATTACGCGTTTTTCATCATCATCACAGTTAAAGTTTTCCACTTTCAAGCTAGCTTAGTTTAAAGGTCCTACGTACATCACAAAAGCAGTCAGTCACTCAGCCAAGTTATCCTTGATGGAACTGTTCACAGCGTATTCTATTCTTCCCCAAATAACTTAAAGAGTAACGAGCCTCGTCATAAGACAGTTTTCAGCCCTCTAATAACAAAATCAAATCAATGCTACAGTATGTTTTCACCTCGTATCGTAACGGGACCAACATGCGAACACCATTCTATTACTGTGTGACTGTTTTTCAGTTCTTGTAACACATTCATTGTAACGTAATGCGGAAAATAAACTTTCTGTTCCATTACATCTCTAACCACCAGGGGGCCTCGTAGCCTGGTGGATAGCGCGCAGGACTCGTAATTCTGTGGCGCGGGTTCGATTCCCGCACGAGGCAGAAACAAACGAGCAAAGTTTCCTTCACCCCTGAATGCCCCTGTTACCTAGCAGTAAATAGGTACCTGGGAGTTAGTCAGCTGTCACGGGCTGCTTCCTGGGGGTGGAGGCCTGGTCGAGGACCGGGCCGCGGGGACACTAAAAGCCCCGAAATCATCTCAAGATAACCTCAAGATAACCATATAAATATAGTCCTTGTAACACAATGTAACGTAACGTGAAAATCATCTTTTCTTCTGTCATGGTTCATTTGGGCCCTCTATTTTCATTTGTGTCCCCTAGTGCATGAGCCACTTTTGTTAAAAAGTCCGCCTGTATCTACCCTATCAATTCCTCTGAGAATCTGAGGAACTGAAAATTCCTCTGAGTATGTGCTGATCATGTCTCCTAACTCTTCTGTCTCCCAGTGACGTGAGGTTTAATTGCCGTAGTCTCTCCTCGTAGCTCTTACCCCTCAGTTCGGATAATAGTCTGGTGGCAAACCTTTGAACCTTTTCCAGTTTAATCTTATGCTTGACTAGATATGGACTCCATGCTGGAGCCGCATACTCCTGGATTGGTCTGACATATGTGGTATATAATGTTCTGAAAGATTCCTTACACAAGCTTCTAAACGCCGTTCTTATGTTAGCCAACCTGGCATATGCCGCTGATGTTATCCTCTTGCTATGAGCTTCAAGGGACAGGTCTGGCGTGATATCAACTCCCAGGTCTTTCTCTCTGTCTGACTCCTGAAGTATTTCATCTCCCAAATGATACCTTGTATCTGGTCTCCTGCTCCCTACACCTATCTTCATTACATTACATTTCCTTGGGTTAAACTCTAACAACCATTTGTTTGACCATTCCTGCAGCTTGTCTAGTTCTTCATGAAGCCTCAAGCTGTCCTCCTCTGTCTTAATCCTTCTCATAATTTTGGCGTCGTCTGCAAACATTGAGAGAAATGAGTCTATACCCTCCAGGAGATCATTTACATATATCAGAAACAGGATAGGTCCGAGTACAGAGCCCTGTGGGACTCCACTGGTGACTTCACGCCAATCTGATGTCTCACCCCTCACTGTAACTCTCTGCTTCCTATTGCTTAGGTACTCCCTTATTCACCGGAGCGCCCTACCAGTTACTCCTGCCTGTTTCTCCGGCTTATGCATCAGCCTTTTATAGGGGTACTTTGTCAAAGGCTTTGTATACACCCTACATGGTATACATGTTAAGGGCACTGACCTGTAGTTTAGTGCCTCTTGTATGTCACCTTTTTGTATATTGAGACCACATGAGCCGTCTTTCATATTTCTGGCAGGTCTCCGGTTTCTGTGTATGTGTGTGAACTCCCCTAATTGTACTCACTTAATTGTGCTTGCGGGGGTTGAGCTTTGGCTCTTTGGTCCCGCCTCTCAACTGTCAATCAACTGGTGTACAAATTCCTGAGCCTACTGGGCTCTATCATATCTACATTTGAAACTGTGTATGGAGTCAGCCTTCACCACATCACTTCCTAGTGCATTCCATTTATTAACTACTCTGACACTGAAAAAATTCTTTCTAACGTCTCTGTGGCTCATCTGTGGCACAGTTTCCACCTGTGTCCCCTTGTGCTGAAGAGTTTGTCTTTGTCCACCCTGTCAATTCCCCTGAGAATTTTGTAGGTGGTTATCATGTCTCCCCTTACTCTTCTGTTTTCCAGGGATGTGAGGTTCAGCTCCTTTAGCCTTTCCTCGTAGCTCATTCCTCTCAGTTCCGGGACGAGCCTTGTGGCATACCGCTGAATCTTCTCTAACTTTGTCTTGTGTTTAACTAGGTATGGACTCCAGGATGGAGCTGCATACTCCAGGATGGAGCTGCATACTCTAGGATGGAGCTGCATACTCCAGGATTTTTCTTACATAAGTGGCATACAGGGTTCTGAAAGATTCCTTACACAAGTTTCTAAAGGCAGTTCTTATGTTAGCCAGTCTAGCATATGCCGTTGATGATATTCTTTTGATGTGGGCCTCTGGGGACAGGTTCGGTGTGATATCAACCCCCAAATCTTTCTCTCTATTTGACTCTTGCAGGATTTCACCTCCCAGATGAGACCTTGTGTTCAGCCTCTTGCTCCCTTCGCCTAATTCCATCACCTTACACTTTCCTAAGTTGAACTTTAGCAGCCATTTTCTTACCAATCCTCCAGTTTATCCAGGTCATCCTGTAGTCTCTGTCTATCTTCATCCGTCTTGATTCTTCTCACAATTTTTGCATCACCAGCAAACATTGAGAGGAATGAGTCTATAGCCTCTGGAAGATCGTTTACATATATTAGAAACAGGATGGGTCCAAGTACTGAGCCCTGTGGGACTCTGCTGGTGACATCTCGCCACTCTGATGTTTCCCCCGTCACCGTTACTCGCTGTTTCCTGTTGCTTAAGTACTCCCTTATCCACTGGAGCACCTTCCCTTTTACTCCTGCCTGTTGCTCCAACTTTTTTAACAGCCTTTTATGGGGTAATGTGTCAAAGGCTTTCTGACAGTCCAGGAAAATGCAGTCGGCCCACCCTTCTCTTTCCCGCCTAATTTTTGTTGCCTGGTCATAAAATTCTATTAAACCTGTGAGGCACGATTATCGTATTATTTCACGTATCCCTGAACCCATGTTGGTGGTGCGTTACAAAGTTATTTCCCCCCAGATGCTCTACGAGCCTTTTCCTCACGATCTTCCCCATCACCTTGCATGGTCTACAAGTTAAGGAAACTGGCCTGTAGTTCAGTGCCTCTTGCCTGTCACCCTTCTTGTATATTGGGACCACGTTAGCTGTCTTCCAACTTTCTGGTAAGTCTCCTGTTTACAGTGACCTGTTATACACCATAGAGAGTGGCACACTTAGTGCTTCTGCACCTTCCTTTAGTATCCATGGTGAGATTCTGTCAGGCCCAACAGCCTTTGTCACATACAGCTCCAGCAGACACCTTTTGACCTCATCATTGGTGAGGTCAAATTCCTCCAAGGTTGCTTAGTTTGCCGCCTCCTCATTTAGTGCAGGGGCTTCTCCTTGTTCTATTGTGAAGACCTCCTGGAATCTCTTGTTGAGTTCTTCACACACCTCCTTGTCATTCTCGGTGTATCTGTTCTCCCCTCTTCGCAGCTTCATCACTTGTTCCTTCACTGCTGTTTTCCTTCTGACGTGGCTGTGGAGCAGCTTTGGTTGGGTCTTGGCTTTACTCGCTATGTCATTTTCAAACTATCTCTCTGCTTCCCTTCTCACTCTGAGGTACTCATTTCTGGCCTTTTGGTATCTCTCCCTGCTCTCTGCTGTTCTGTTATTTCTGTAGTTTCTCCATGTTCTTTTACTCAGTTGCTTCGTTACCTTGTATTCCTGATTGAACCATGGGTTTTCTGTTGTTTTTCGTTTTGCCCCTTTTGGACGGGGATAAACATGTCTGCAGCTTCTTGGCACTTCTGGGTGACAAAATCCATCATGACCTGCACATTCTTGTCTTTAAGTTCTGTTTCCCATGGTATTCCCCTGAAGAAGTTCCTCATCTCGTCATATTTTCCTCTTCGGTAATTCAGTCTTTTTCCCTCCGATCCCATCCTTGGATAGGTTATCCCTACCTCCACCAAGTACTCAAAGGTCATTACACTGTGGTCACTCATTCCTATGGGGGGCTTCAACTTTGACTTCCCTTATTTCTGAATCATTCAGGGTGAATATCAAGTCGAGTCTAGCTGGTTCATCATTGCCTCTCATTCTTGTGGGTTCCTTGACATGCTGGCTCAGAAAGTTCCTTGTTGCCACTTCCAAGAGTTTAGCTCTCCACGTATCTGCACCACCATGTGGGTCCCCATTCTCCCAGTCTATCTTTCCATGGTGTAAATCGCACATGATGTGTGTGTGTGTGTACTCACCTATTTGTGCTTGCAGGATCGAGCATTGACTCTTGGATCCTGCCTTTCCAGCTATCGGTTGATTACAGCAATGACTGCAATTACTGTTGTGTGTGTGTGTGTGTGTGTGTGTGTGTGTGTGTGTGTGTGTGTGTGTGTGTGTGTGTGTGTGTGTGTGTGTGTGTGTGTGTGTGTGTGTGTGTGTGTGTGTGTGTGCGTGTGTGTGTGTACTCACCTAATTGTGCTTGTGGGGGTTGAGCTCTGCTTCTTTGGTCCCGCCTCTCAACTGTCAATCAACTGATGTACAGATTCCTGAGCCTACTGGGCTCTATCATATCTACATTTGAAACTGTGTATGGAGTCAGCCTCCACCACATCACTGCCTAATGTAGTCCATCTGTCAACTACTCTGACACTGAAAAGTTCTTTCTAACGTCCCTGTGGCTCATTTGGGTACTCAGTTTCCACCTGTGTCCCCTGTTCCCACCTGTGTTCGCGTACCACTCGTGTTAAACAGTTTATCTTTATCAACCCTGTCAATTCCTCTGAGAATTTTGTAGGTAGTGATCATGTCTCCCGTTACTCTTCTGTCTTCTAGTGGCGTGAAATGCATTTCTCCCAGCCTTTCTTCGTAACTCATGCCTCTTAGTTCTGGGACTAGCCTAGTGACATATCTCTAAAACTTTTCCAGCTTCGTCTTGTGCTTGACAAGGTACGGGCTCCATGCTGGGGCCGCATACTCCTGGATTGGTCTTACGTATGTGGTATACAAGATTCTGAATGATTCTTTACACAGGTTGCAGAAGGCTGTTCTGATGTTAGCCAGCCTCGCATATGCCGCAGACGTAATTCTTTTTTATGTGGGCTTCAGGAGACAGGTTTGGTGTGATATCAATTCCTAAATCTTTCTCTCTGTCCGTTTCATTAAGTACTTTATCTCCTATTCTGTATCCTGTGTCTGGCCTCCTGTTTCCACCGCCTAGTTTCATTACTTTGCAATTACTCAGTTAAAATTTTAGCAGCAATTTGTTGGACCATTCATTCAGTAAGTCTAGATTGTCCTGTAGTCTCCTACTATCATCCTCTGTTTTAATCCTCCTCATAATTTTTGCATCGTCAGCAAACATTGAGAGAAACGATTCTATACCCTCTGGGAGATTTACTCATTTACATATATCAGAAACAGTATAGGTCCATATACTGACCCCTGCGGGACTCCACTTGTGACGTCACTCCAATCTGAGACCTCACCCCTCACAGAGACTCGTTGTCTTCTGTTGCTTAGGTACTCCCTTATCCAACGGAGTACCTTCCCTTTCACTCCAGCCTGCATCTCCAGCTTTTCCACTAGCCTCTTGTGTGGTACTGTATCAAAGTTTTTCTGGCGATCCAATAATATGGAGTCTGCCCACCCCTCGCTTTCTTGCCTGATTTTTGTTGCCTGGTTGTAGAATTCAATTAGCCCTGTGAGGCAGGACTTGCCATCCCTGAACCCATGTTGATGCTGTGTTACAAAGTTCAGTGGAGAATGGCAGGCACAGTGCTTCTGCTCCTTCCTTTATTATCCAAGGAAAGATTCCATCTGGGCCTATGGCCTTTGTCACATCCAACTCTATTAAACACTTCCTTACATCCCCGCTGGCAATCTCAAAGTCTTCCAGTGGTTCCTGGTTAACTATTCCCTCTCTTATCTCTGGAATTTCTCCTTGCTCTAAGGTGAAGACCTCCTGGAATTTCTTATTCAGTTTCGCACACTTCCTTGTAGTTTGTAGTGAATCCTTCTGCCCCTATCCTTATTTTCATTACACTGTTCCTTTACTGTTGTTTTTCTTCTGATGTGGCTATGCAGTAATTTAGGTTGTCTTTGCCTTGCTTGCGATGTCTTTTTCGTATTTTTTTTTTTTTGTGCCTCTCTACTCATCCTGACATATTCATTCCTGGCACTCTGGTATCTTTCTCTGCTCTCAAGTATCCTGTTATTCCTATAGTTTCTCCACGCCCTTTTACTTTGGTGCTTAGCTAGCCTACATCTCTGATTAAACCATGGGTTTCTCATCTTCACTTCATTGTTTTCCTTTTAGACAGGGACAAACTTGTTTGCTGCTTCCTTGCACTTCTGCGTGATGAAGTCCATCATGTCTTGGGCTGTCTTTCCCCTGAGCTCTGTTTCCCATGTTATTTCTGTTAGGAATTTTCTTATCTCTTCATAGTTTCCCTTTTGGAATGCTAGCCTTTTGTTTTTAGTACTCCTCCTCGAGTTCGATAACCCTTCGTCAACCAGATACTCAAACGTCAGTACACTGTGGTCGCTCATTCCTACTGGGGCCTCAAATCCGCTTTTCCCTTATGTCTAAGTCGTTCAGAGTGAAGACTAGGTCGAGTCTCGCTGGTTCATCGTTTCCTCTCATCCTAGTGAGTTCACTGACATGTTGGCTTAGAAAGTTTCTTGTCGCCACCTCCATTAGTTTGGCTCTCCATGTATCCTCTCCTCCATGCGGTTCCTTGTTCTCCCAGTCTGTCCTTCCGTGATTGAAGTCCCACATGATGAGCAGATGGGATCTATTTCAACAGGTAGATAAGGTAGAGGATAGATAAGGTCACTAGTCACTTAGGTGTTAAAGGCCCTATGTGGGTAGTGTGTGTGTGTATGTGAGGGGTGGGGGGGGGGGGGAAGAGGGAGAATAGTAGAGTGGTGTGGTCCTGTTGATCCATCTGCCTTACGCACCAGAGCCACAGGGATATGTATCCTATCCTCCATACTTTGGATTCTAAATACCTCAGATAATATATTTCAAATTAAATATTTTAAATCACTCTGTACACATATCGATGACCTTAGAGAGGAGGGGGTACTTACCATCACCTCACCCCAAGCAAGCACAGTACTTGGTGAGTTTGAGGTGGTGATCATATGCTGAGGTTTGGGTCGACAGTCCTCTCCTGCTGCTCCTCGTCAATGTTGTCCCCACGTGGCCTGATTATGCTATTCTTCCTGTACTTCTCACTGACCTTCAATCAACATGTACAATGTAACATACCTTTAACAAGGTGTGCACACTCTTGGAGATTGATCACCATGATTGCTATATTTCCACTTCCCAAAACACTTTACTAGCCAAGTCGTCCGACCTGCTTGAACTCTCCCACGGTATGACTTTGTTGCCGCCACTCAACCTTATTTTGTCCTTAACTGATCTAACGCTATAGGAGCTCACTATACACTTGATCACTGCGTTTGTGTACACTCCTGTGTAACATTTCAATGTCTTGAGATAATTGACGTTAGTCGCTGACGCCCTGCTGACACATGTGTCCCTCACCACTCTCCTCTCACCATTCTGAGGTGTGAAGATCTGTGAGTTGGTTAACAGGGTCTCAGAGGATGCTGGAGTAAGGGGGAGGGGGTCATCGGATGGGGGGACAGGGAGTGTATGGGGTAAGGAGGGAGGGAGGACAGAGAAGATATAGGGTGAAGGGGGGGAGGGGGACAGGGAGGGTATTGGATGAAGGAGGAGGAGGAGGAGGAAGCATGGTGGGAATGGGGAAGGGGGGGGGGGGGAGGAGGGATGTTATGGACCCATTTATACCATGTATGGTTGGTGTATGATGTGATCATACCTTAGTATAGAATACCTGGTTGATACCTGGTTGATGGGGTTCTGTGAGTTCTTCTACTCCCCAAGCCCGGCCCGAGGCCAGGCTTGACTTGTGAGAGTTTGGTCCACCAGGCTGTTGCTTGGAGCGGCCCGCAGGCCCACATACCCACCACAGCCCGGTTGGTTCGGCACTCCTTGGAGGAATAAATCTAGTTTCCTCTTGAAAATGTCCACGGTTGTTCCGGCAATATTTCTTATGCTTGCTGGGAGGACGTTGAACAACCGCGGACCTCTGATGTTTATACAGTGTTCTCTGATTGTGCCTATGGCACCTCTGCTCTTCATTGGTTCTATTCTACATTTCCTTCCATATCGTTCACTCCAGTACGTTGTTATTTTACTGTGTAGATTTGGTACTTGGCCCTCCAGTATCTTCGAGGTGTATATTATTTGATATCTCTCTCGTCTTCTTTCTAGTGAGTACATTTGGAGGGCTTTGAGACGATCCCAATAATTTAGGTGCTTTATTGCATCTATGCGTGCCGTATATGTTCTCTGTATTCCCTCTATTTCAGCAATCTCTCCTGCTCTGAAGGGGGAAGTGAGTACTGAACAGTACTCAAGACGGGACAAAACAAGTGACTTGAAGAGTACAACCATTGTGATGGGATCCCTGGATTTGAAAGTTCTCGTAATCCATCCTATCATTTTTCTGGCTGTCGCAATATTTGCTTGGTTATGCTCCTTAAACGTTAGGTCGTCAGACATTATTATTCCCAAATCCTTTACATGCTGTTTTCCTACTATGGGTAATAGGTAGTGTAGCCTAACCTACTGTTTCTTAAAGATATGATTAAATGTATCTGTTCTTAAATTCTACGTTCTACTGTATATAACATAATATATTTTTATGTACCTTGCGTACATTAATATACCTGATGTATTATGCCAGTAATACGTATGTATTATGATATATTTCCCAGCTGAGTAATGAGAAAGCCTATGGTCACTATGCATTGATAGTACTTAGTACTTGACATACTTGTTTTATGAGAACATATACCAATAGTCAGTGTTGTTGCTAGGTTGTATATATTACATTTATATTATTGTATAATGATGTATTAGAGCTGGACCGGTAAAGTTCTAGAATCCTCCCTTAACGCCTCCCCTTCCCAGCCCGTCCTCCCCTTCCCCTTGTGTACCGGCTACAGTCAGTGATGCCATGTCTCGTAGATATGAACTCTTATTTGATCTTTGAATATATAAATAGATTATCACTTGTGTGTATGACAAAATGCTTTGTTACTTTCTTGGGAAATGTATTGTACTATACTATTTATATGTATGTTTAAGGATTTATTGCTTGTAAATGTCACGTTCTGAAATAGAGACATATGAAAGAATAGTGACGGGTATGTTGCAGAGTTGGATAAAGTGTCTCTCGGGGCTCTCTCGGCCGCCGCGAGCTCACTGCTCAGTTGGATGTTCAGAAGAGAGGTCGCACTGCGTCGCGCTCATTTGTGTGGCTTTATGTAGGGCCCTATGCGCTTGTAACATATAATATGTACCTTTATTGATATGTCACGGATCAGTCTGCCAATGTTCACCATTTTGTCTGGGTCGTAGATAATATTTATGTATGATTTATGTGGTGGAATTCTAAGGGCATTCAGTGACTGGATGATATTGCCTTTTCACCCCACTAGTGATATTTTGTGACACCACCATTCTGTAATCCTGTAGATTACTTTGATTTTAAGGAAGCTAGAGCTAGTGTACTACCGCACTAGGATAGAGCCTAGTGGCAGCTAGCTCAGAGGGTGTGCAGTACAGTGCATGATGATTCCAGATAGTTTGCAGTACAGTGTATGATGATGATTCCAAAGAGTTTGTCGTACAGTGCATGATGACTGATGATCTCGCAGAGTTGAGTTAGAGTTTATTGTCATGAAATAGTATCAGTTGTAGAGTTGTCTTTTTCTTTTTTTATTTCCGATGCCTTATTTTACATGCCCCAGTAAACTGGTTCGTCTTTAGTGATTTTGTTTACTTCCCCTAGGCACGTATAGAAGGCTAGGTGGTCTTACTGAGTTGTTGATCACATTATTATTACCAGCGATGCTGTGGAGCATGAGGGCACGACAGGGGACATGCGGGAATGGGGGAGGGGTGAAAGAGTGGGTTTGGTGTGTGTGGGGGGGGGGGGGGGGAGGTTTGACTGAGTATTTGAGTGGGGGACAAAGAGAGTTCCGGGTAGGGAGGGTTTTCTCTGCGGAGGAGGGTGGTGGTTCTGCCCTCCCCCTCTGGTGTTGCTGTGTGTGTGTGTGTGTGTGTGTGTGTGTGTGTGTGTGTGTGTGTGTGTGTGTGTATTCACCTAGTTGGGCTTGCAAGGTTTGAGCTCTACTCTTCGGCCCACCTCTCAACTGTTACTAACTTGTAACTTTTTTTTTCTTCACACACACACACACACACACACACACACACACACACACACACACACACACACACACACACACACACAGGAAGCAGCCCGTAACAGCTGTCCAACACATAGGTACATATATACTGCTAGGTAACAGGGATATCAGGGTAAAAGAAACTCTGCCTATTGTTTCCTGCCGGCGCCGGGAATCGAACCCTGGACCACAGGATTACGTGTGCAACGTGCTGTCTACTCAGCCACTGGACCCCTGCACTTAGCCAATGGTCCCCAGTGTGTGGGTGTACTCACCTATTTGTACTCACTTATTTGTGCTTGCAGAGGTGGAGCTTTGGTTCTTTTGTCCCCTCTCTCAACTTTCAATCAACTGGTGTACAGATTCCTGAGCCTACTGGGCTCTATCATATCTACATTTAAAACTGTGTATGGAGTCAGCCTCCACCACATCATTGCCTAATGTAGTCCATCCGTTAACTACTCTGACACTGAAAAAGTTCCTTCTAACGTCCCTGTGGCTCATGTGGGTACCCAGTTTCCACCTTTGTCCCCTTGTTCGCATCCCACTAGTGTTGAATAGTTTATCCTTGTTTACCCGGTCGATTCCCCTGAGGATTTTATAGGTTGTGATCATGTCTCCTCTTACTCTTCTGTCTTCCAGTGTCGTAAGGTGCATTTCCCGCAGCCTTTCCTCGTAACTCATGCCTCTTAGTGCTGGGACTAGTCTAGTAGCATACCTTTGGACTTTTTCCAGCTTCGTCTTGCGCTTGACAAGGTACAAGCTCCATGCTGGGGCCGCATACTCCAGGATTGGTCTTACATATGTGGTGTACAAGATTCTGAATGATTTCTTACACAGGTTCCTGAACGCTGTTCTGAGGTTAGCCAGCCTCGCATATGCCGCAGACGTTATTCTTTTAATGTGGGCTTCAGGAGAGAGGTTTGGTGTGATATCAACTCCTAGATCTTTCTCTCTGTCCATTTCATTAAGTACTTCATCTCCAATTCTGTATGCTGTGTCTGGCCTCCTGTTTCCACTGCCTATTTTCATTACTTTGCATTTACTCGGGTTGAACTTTAACATCCATTTGTTGAACCATTCACTCAGTCTGTCTAGGTCATCTTGTAGCCTCCTACTTTCATCCTCTGTTTCAATCCTCCTCATAATTTTTGCATCGTCGGCAAACATTGAGAGAAACGATTCTATACCCTCTGGGAGATCATTTACATATATCAGAAACAGTATAGATCCAAGGACTGACCCCTGCGGGACTCTACTTGTAACGTCTCACCAATTTGAGACCTCACCCCTCACATTGACTCATTGTCTCCTGTTGCTTAGGTACTCCTTTATCCAATGGAGTACCTTCCCGTTCACTCCAGCCTGCATCTCCAGCTTTTTCACTAGCCTCTTGTGTGGTACTGTATCAAAGGCTTTCTGACAATCCAATAATATGCAGTCTGCCCATCCCTCTCTTTCTTGCCTTATTTTTGTTGCCTGGTCATAGATTTCAAGTAACCCTGTGAGGCAGGACCTCCCATCCCTGAACCCATGTTGATGCTGTGTTACAAAGATCTTTCACGCCAGATGCTCCACTAGCTTTCTTCGCACAATCTTCTCCATCAGCTTGCATGGTATGCAGGTTAGGGACACTGGCCAGTAGTTCAGTGCCTCCTGTCTATCCCCTTTCTTGTATATCGGGACTACGTTAGTTGCTTTCCAAATATCTGGCAGTTCCCTTGTTGCCAGTGATTTGTTATACACTATGGAGAGTGGTAGGCACAGTTCTTCTTTCCTTTAGTATCCAAGGGGAGATTTCATCTAGGCCTATAGCCTTTGTCACATCCAACTCTAGTAAACACTTCCTTACTTCCCCGCAGGTAATCTCAAGCTCTTCCAGTGGTTCCTAGTTAGCTATTCCCTCTCTTATCTCTGGAGTTTCTCCTTGCTCTAAGGTGAAGACCTCCTGGAATTTCTTATTCAGTTCCTCACACACTTCCTGGTCGTTTGTGGTGTGAATATGCATGTATTCACCTAGTTGTTCTTGCGGTGGTTGAGCTCTGCTCTTTCGGCAGCCTCTCAACTGTCAATGAATCAACTGTAACTAACTAATGTTCCCCCCCCACCCCACCACACACACAACCAGGAAGCAGCTCCGTAACAGCTGTCTAACTCCCAGGTATCTATTTACTGCTAGGTAACAGGATCATCAGGGTGAAAGAAACTTTGCCCTGCACACTGTCCGCTCAGCTACCAGACCCCTAAACCCCCAGACTCTGTCACATGTGTGTGACGGAGTGTCTGGGAAAGAGAGAGTGTTATCATGTTATAACCATAACTTATTCCTATGTCAACTCTGGCTGCCGATCCCCTAACAAATATTTCAAACCAAAACAGTCTACCCTGCATATTTTCAACACAGGAAAACAGTTGTGTTATATATTATTTTGGACTAAACATTTACATGTATCATGAGCATTTGTCATAGAAACATATTTAAAGACAACTCAATAACAAATGTTCCAGAAATTAATAAATATTCCATTACAAATTATCCTTTACAGAAATGTTAGCCAAATATCCTTAGATTGCTAACTATAGGTAGTAAATGTGGGTGATTGTAACCTTTCCACAGCCGCCCTCTGCACGAGGGTGTGGAGTTGCGTGTATGATAAGTAAATCATATTATGAAACAATCTCCTCACATTTGTAAGCTGCTTAGTTTACGTAACGTTACTTGTATTCATTCTTGAATCCATTGTTGATATAATAATTCATTACACAGAGCAAGTAGCTTATGGAAACTGTAATTTGTTTACCTAAATGAATTTTTGGGCTGAATTAATGAATATATATATATATATATATATATATATATATATATATATATATATATATATATATATTCATTAATTCAGCCCAGAAATTCATTTAGGTAAACAAATTACAGTTTCCATAAGCTACTTGCTCTGTGTAATGAATTATTATATCAACAATGGGTTCAAGAATGAATACAAGTAACGTTACGTAAATTATATATATATATATATATATATATATATATATATATATATATATATATATATATATATATATATATATATATATATATATATATATATATATATATATATATATATATATATATATATATATATATATATATATATATATATATATATATATATATATATATATATATATATATAGGGGGGTACCACCACTGGTGTAATATATCAGGGAAAAACTTGACATTTAACTCTGAATATATTTTTTATATTTATATAGCAAGTTTTTTTTATATTTATATATATATATATATAGGGGGGTACCACCACTGGTATAATATAGGGACCCACAGCCTATATAAGGCACAACTCTCCTAAACACAGAGTTAAGTATACAACTTTAGAACACTTTCCCACCAGGAGACTCGAACCCTAGCCAGCACAGAAGCCTTCCAGCAACTGCATAACAGGTACGCCTTAACCCACTCCACCACCTGCTCAGACCCCTAAAGAGATGGTAATTTCGGAGTATTTAAATACCCCAAAGATCAACACCTCCCAAGAGCACCAGAGCAAGTGAGGGGTCATTTATACGTTAATTTCATCAAGTCCCTGTTAATATGGGAAGACACAGTGTCTCTGCTTAAGGCACAACTCTCCTAAACACGAGAGTTAAGTATACAACTTTAGAACACTTTCCCACCAGGAGACTCGAACCCTAGCCAGCACAGAAGCCTTCCAGCAACTGGCATAACAGGTACGCCTTAACCCGCTCCACCACCTGCTCAGACCCCTAAAGAGATGGTAATTTCGGAGTATTTAAATACCCCAAAGATCAACACCTCCCAAGAGCACCAGAGCAAGTGAGGGGTCATTTATACGTTAATTTCATCAAGTCCCTGTTAATATGGGAAGACACAGTGTCTCTGCTTAAGGCACAACTCTCCTAAACACGAGAGTTAAGTATACAACTTTAGAACACTTTCCCACCAGGAGACTCGAACCCTAGCCAGCACAGAAGCCTTCCAGCAACTGGCATAACAGGTACGCCTTAACCCGCTCCACCACCTGCTCAGACCCCTAAAGAGATGGTAATTTCGGAGTATTTAAATACCCCAAAGATCAACACCTCCCAAGAGCACCAGAGCAAGTGAGGGGTCATTTATACGTTAATTTCATCAAGTCCCTGTTAATATGGGAAGACACAGTGTCTCTGCTTAAGGCACAACTCTCCTAAACACGAGAGTTAAGTATACAACTTTAGAACACTTTCCCACCAGGAGACTCGAACCCTAGCCAGCACAGAAGCCTTCCAGCAACTGGCATAACAGGTACGCCTTAACCCGCTCCACCACCTGCTCAGACCCCTAAAGAGATGGTAATTTCGGAGTATTTAAATACCCCAAAGATCAACACCTCCCAAGAGCACCAGAGCAAGTGAGGGGTCATTTATACGTTAATTTCATCAAGTCCCTGTTAATATGGGAAGACACAGTGTCTCTGCTTAAGGCACAACTCTCCTAAACACGAGAGTTAAGTATACAACTTTAGAACACTTTCCCACCAGGAGACTCGAACCCTAGCCAGCACAGAAGCCTTCCAGCAACTGGCATAACAGGTACGCCTTAACCCGCTCCACCACCTGCTCAGACCCCTAAAGAGATGGTAATTTCGGAGTATTTAAATACCCCAAAGATCAACACCTCCCAAGAGCACCAGAGCAAGTGAGGGGTCATTTATACGTTAATTTCATCAAGTCCCTGTTAATATGGGAAGACACAGTGTCTCTGCTTAAGGCACAACTCTCCTAAACACGAGAGTTAAGTATACAACTTTAGAACACTTTCCCACCAGGAGACTCGAACCCTAGCCAGCACAGAAGCCTTCCAGCAACTGGCATAACAGGTACGCCTTAACCCGCTCCACCACCTGCTCAGACCCCTAAAGAGATGGTAATTTCGGAGTATTTAAATACCCCAAAGATCAACACCTCCCAAGAGCACCAGAGCAAGTGAGGGGTCATTTATACGTTAATTTCATCAAGTCCCTGTTAATATGGGAAGACACAGTGTCTCTGCTTAAGGCACAACTCTCCTAAACACGAGAGTTAAGTATACAACTTTAGAACACTTTCCCACCAGGAGACTCGAACCCTAGCCAGCACAGAAGCCTTCCAGCAACTGGCATAACAGGTACGCCTTAACCCGCTCCACCACCTGCTCAGACCCCTAAAGAGATGGTAATTTCGGAGTATTTAAATACCCCAAAGATCAACACCTCCCAAGAGCACCAGAGCAAGTGAGGGGTCATTTATACGTTAATTTCATCAAGTCCCTGTTAATATGGGAAGACACAGTGTCTCTGCTTAAGGCACAACTCTCCTAAACACGAGAGTTAAGTATACAACTTTAGAACACTTTCCCACCAGGAGACTCGAACCCTAGCCAGCACAGAAGCCTTCCAGCAACTGGCATAACAGGTACGCCTTAACCCGCTCCACCACCTGCTCAGACCCCTAAAGAGATGGTAATTTCGGAGTATTTAAATACCCCAAAGATCAACACCTCCCAAGAGCACCAGAGCAAGTGAGGGGTCATTTATACGTTAATTTCATCAAGTCCCTGTTAATATGGGAAGACACAGTGTCTCTGCTTAAGGCACAACTCTCCTAAACACGAGAGTTAAGTATACAACTTTAGAACACTTTCCCACCAGGAGACTCGAACCCTAGCCAGCACAGAAGCCTTCCAGCAACTGGCATAACAGGTACGCCTTAACCCGCTCCACCACCTGCTCAGACCCCTAAAGAGATGGTAATTTCGGAGTATTTAAATACCCCAAAGATCAACACCTCCCAAGAGCACCAGAGCAAGTGAGGGGTCATTTATACGTTAATTTCATCAAGTCCCTGTTAATATGGGAAGACACAGTGTCTCTGCTTAAGGCACAACTCTCCTAAACACGAGAGTTAAGTATACAACTTTAGAACACTTTCCCACCAGGAGACTCGAACCCTAGCCAGCACAGAAGCCTTCCAGCAACTGGCATAACAGGTACGCCTTAACCCGCTCCACCACCTGCTCAGACCCCTAAAGAGATGGTAATTTCGGAGTATTTAAATACCCCAAAGATCAACACCTCCCAAGAGCACCAGAGCAAGTGAGGGGTCATTTATACGTTAATTTCATCAAGTCCCTGTTAATATGGGAAGACACAGTGTCTCTGCTTAAGGCACAACTCTCCTAAACACGAGAGTTAAGTATACAACTTTAGAACACTTTCCCACCAGGAGACTCGAACCCTAGCCAGCACAGAAGCCTTCCAGCAACTGGCATAACAGGTACGCCTTAACCCGCTCCACCACCTGCTCAGACCCCTAAAGAGATGGTAATTTCGGAGTATTTAAATACCCCAAAGATCAACACCTCCCAAGAGCACCAGAGCAAGTGAGGGGTCATTTATACGTTAATTTCATCAAGTCCCTGTTAATATGGGAAGACACAGTGTCTCTGCTTAAGGCACAACTCTCCTAAACACGAGAGTTAAGTATACAACTTTAGAACACTTTCCCACCAGGAGACTCGAACCCTAGCCAGCACAGAAGCCTTCCAGCAACTGGCATAACAGGTACGCCTTAACCCGCTCCACCACCTGCTCAGACCCCTAAAGAGATGGTAATTTCGGAGTATTTAAATACCCCAAAGATCAACACCTCCCAAGAGCACCAGAGCAAGTGAGGGGTCATTTATACGTTAATTTCATCAAGTCCCTGTTAATATGGGAAGACACAGTGTCTCTGCTTAAGGCACAACTCTCCTAAACACGAGAGTTAAGTATACAACTTTAGAACACTTTCCCACCAGGAGACTCGAACCCTAGCCAGCACAGAAGCCTTCCAGCAACTGGCATAACAGGTACGCCTTAACCCGCTCCACCACCTGCTCAGACCCCTAAAGAGATGGTAATTTCGGAGTATTTAAATACCCCAAAGATCAACACCTCCCAAGAGCACCAGAGCAAGTGAGGGGTCATTTATACGTTAATTTCATCAAGTCCCTGTTAATATGGGAAGACACAGTGTCTCTGCTTAAGGCACAACTCTCCTAAACACGAGAGTTAAGTATACAACTTTAGAACACTTTCCCACCAGGAGACTCGAACCCTAGCCAGCACAGAAGCCTTCCAGCAACTGGCATAACAGGTACGCCTTAACCCGCTCCACCACCTGCTCAGACCCCTAAAGAGATGGTAATTTCGGAGTATTTAAATACCCCAAAGATCAACACCTCCCAAGAGCACCAGAGCAAGTGAGGGGTCATTTATACGTTAATTTCATCAAGTCCCTGTTAATATGGGAAGACACAGTGTCTCTGCTTAAGGCACAACTCTCCTAAACACGAGAGTTAAGTATACAACTTTAGAACACTTTCCCACCAGGAGACTCGAACCCTAGCCAGCACAGAAGCCTTCCAGCAACTGGCATAACAGGTACGCCTTAACCCGCTCCACCACCTGCTCAGACCCCTAAAGAGATGGTAATTTCGGAGTATTTAAATACCCCAAAGATCAACACCTCCCAAGAGCACCAGAGCAAGTGAGGGGTCATTTATACGTTAATTTCATCAAGTCCCTGTTAATATGGGAAGACACAGTGTCTCTGCTTAAGGCACAACTCTCCTAAACACGAGAGTTAAGTATACAACTTTAGAACACTTTCCCACCAGGAGACTCGAACCCTAGCCAGCACAGAAGCCTTCCAGCAACTGGCATAACAGGTACGCCTTAACCCGCTCCACCACCTGCTCAGACCCCTAAAGAGGTGGTAATTTCGGAGTATTTAAATACCCCAAAGATCAACACCTTCCAAGAGCACCAGAGCAAGTGAGGGGTCATTTATACGTTAATTTCATCAAGTCCCTGTTAATATGGGAAGACACAGTGTCTCTGCTTAAGGCACAACTCTCCTAAACACGAGAGTTAAGTATACAACTTTAGAACACTTTCCCACCAGGAGACTCGAACCCTAGCCAGCACAGAAGCCTTCCAGCAACTGGCATAACAGGTACGCCTTAACCCGCTCCACCACCTGCTCAGACCCCTAAAGAGATGGTAATTTCGGAGTATTTAAATACCCCAAAGATCAACACCTCCCAAGAGCACCAGAGCAAGTGAGGGGTCATTTATACGTTAATTTCATCAAGTCCCTGTTAATATGGGAAGACACAGTGTCTCTGCTTAAGGCACAACTCTCCTAAACACGAGAGTTAAGTATACAACTTTAGAACACTTTCCCACCAGGAGACTCGAACCCTAGCCAGCACAGAAGCCTTCCAGCAACTGGCATAACAGGTACGCCTTAACCCGCTCCACCACCTGCTCAGACCCCTAAAGAGATGGTAATTTCGGAGTATTTAAATACCCCAAAGATCAACACCTCCCAAGAGCACCAGAGCAAGTGAGGGGTCATTTATACGTTAATTTCATCAAGTCCCTGTTAATATGGGAAGACACAGTGTCTCTGCTTAAGGCACAACTCTCCTAAACACGAGAGTTAAGTATACAACTTTAGAACACTTTCCCACCAGGAGACTCGAACCCTAGCCAGCACAGAAGCCTTCCAGCAACTGGCATAACAGGTACGCCTTAACCCGCTCCACCACCTGCTCAGACCCCTAAAGAGATGGTAATTTCGGAGTATTTAAATACCCCAAAGATCAACACCTCCCAAGAGCACCAGAGCAAGTGAGGGGTCATTTATACGTTAATTTCATCAAGTCCCTGTTAATATGGGAAGACACAGTGTCTCTGCTTAAGGCACAACTCTCCTAAACACGAGAGTTAAGTATACAACTTTAGAACACTTTCCCACCAGGAGACTCGAACCCTAGCCAGCACAGAAGCCTTCCAGCAACTGGCATAACAGGTACGCCTTAACCCGCTCCACCACCTGCTCAGACCCCTAAAGAGATGGTAATTTCGGAGTATTTAAATACCCCAAAGATCAACACCTCCCAAGAGCACCAGAGCAAGTGAGGGGTCATTTATACGTTAATTTCATCAAGTCCCTGTTAATATGGGAAGACACAGTGTCTCTGCTTAAGGCACAACTCTCCTAAACACGAGAGTTAAGTATACAACTTTAGAACACTTTCCCACCAGGAGACTCGAACCCTAGCCAGCACAGAAGCCTTCCAGCAACTGGCATAACAGGTACGCCTTAACCCGCTCCACCACCTGCTCAGACCCCTAAAGAGATGGTAATTTCGGAGTATTTAAATACCCCAAAGATCAACACCTCCCAAGAGCACCAGAGCAAGTGAGGGGTCATTTATACGTTAATTTCATCAAGTCCCTGTTAATATGGGAAGACACAGTGTCTCTGCTTAAGGCACAACTCTCCTAAACACGAGAGTTAAGTATACAACTTTAGAACACTTTCCCACCAGGAGACTCGAACCCTAGCCAGCACAGAAGCCTTCCAGCAACTGGCATAACAGGTACGCCTTAACCCGCTCCACCACCTGCTCAGACCCCTAAAGAGATGGTAATTTCGGAGTATTTAAATACCCCAAAGATCAACACCTCCCAAGAGCACCAGAGCAAGTGAGGGGTCATTTATACGTTAATTTCATCAAGTCCCTGTTAATATGGGAAGACACAGTGTCTCTGCTTAAGGCACAACTCTCCTAAACACGAGAGTTAAGTATACAACTTTAGAACACTTTCCCACCAGGAGACTCGAACCCTAGCCAGCACAGAAGCCTTCCAGCAACTGGCATAACAGGTACGCCTTAACCCGCTCCACCACCTGCTCAGACCCCTAAAGAGATGGTAATTTCGGAGTATTTAAATACCCCAAAGATCAACACCTCCCAAGAGCACCAGAGCAAGTGAGGGGTCATTTATACGTTAATTTCATCAAGTCCCTGTTAATATGGGAAGACACAGTGTCTCTGCTTAAGGCACAACTCTCCTAAACACGAGAGTTAAGTATACAACTTTAGAACACTTTCCCACCAGGAGACTCGAACCCTAGCCAGCACAGAAGCCTTCCAGCAACTGGCATAACAGGTACGCCTTAACCCGCTCCACCACCTGCTCAGACCCCTAAAGAGATGGTAATTTCGGAGTATTTAAATACCCCAAAGATCAACACCTCCCAAGAGCACCAGAGCAAGTGAGGGGTCATTTATACGTTAATTTCATCAAGTCCCTGTTAATATGGGAAGACACAGTGTCTCTGCTTAAGGCACAACTCTCCTAAACACGAGAGTTAAGTATACAACTTTAGAACACTTTCCCACCAGGAGACTCGAACCCTAGCCAGCACAGAAGCCTTCCAGCAACTGGCATAACAGGTACGCCTTAACCCGCTCCACCACCTGCTCAGACCCCTAAAGAGATGGTAATTTCGGAGTATTTAAATACCCCAAAGATCAACACCTCCCAAGAGCACCAGAGCAAGTGAGGGGTCATTTATACGTTAATTTCATCAAGTCCCTGTTAATATGGGAAGACACAGTGTCTCTGCTTAAGGCACAACTCTCCTAAACACGAGAGTTAAGTATACAACTTTAGAACACTTTCCCACCAGGAGACTCGAACCCTAGCCAGCACAGAAGCCTTCCAGCAACTGGCATAACAGGTACGCCTTAACCCGCTCCACCACCTGCTCAGACCCCTAAAGAGATGGTAATTTCGGAGTATTTAAATACCCCAAAGATCAACACCTCCCAAGAGCACCAGAGCAAGTGAGGGGTCATTTATACGTTAATTTCATCAAGTCCCTGTTAATATGGGAAGACACAGTGTCTCTGCTTAAGGCACAACTCTCCTAAACACGAGAGTTAAGTATACAACTTTAGAACACTTTCCCACCAGGAGACTCGAACCCTAGCCAGCACAGAAGCCTTCCAGCAACTGGCATAACAGGTACGCCTTAACCCGCTCCACCACCTGCTCAGACCCCTAAAGAGATGGTAATTTCGGAGTATTTAAATACCCCAAAGATCAACACCTCCCAAGAGCACCAGAGCAAGTGAGGGGTCATTTATACGTTAATTTCATCAAGTCCCTGTTAATATGGGAAGACACAGTGTCTCTGCTTAAGGCACAACTCTCCTAAACACGAGAGTTAAGTATACAACTTTAGAACACTTTCCCACCAGGAGACTCGAACCCTAGCCAGCACAGAAGCCTTCCAGCAACTGGCATAACAGGTACGCCTTAACCCGCTCCACCACCTGCTCAGACCCCTAAAGAGATGGTAATTTCGGAGTATTTAAATACCCCAAAGATCAACACCTCCCAAGAGCACCAGAGCAAGTGAGGGGTCATTTATACGTTAATTTCATCAAGTCCCTGTTAATATGGGAAGACACAGTGTCTCTGCTTAAGGCACAACTCTCCTAAACACGAGAGTTAAGTATACAACTTTAGAACACTTTCCCACCAGGAGACTCGAACCCTAGCCAGCACAGAAGCCTTCCAGCAACTGGCATAACAGGTACGCCTTAACCCGCTCCACCACCTGCTCAGACCCCTAAAGAGATGGTAATTTCGGAGTATTTAAATACCCCAAAGATCAACACCTCCCAAGAGCACCAGAGCAAGTGAGGGGTCATTTATACGTTAATTTCATCAAGTCCCTGTTAATATGGGAAGACACAGTGTCTCTGCTTAAGGCACAACTCTCCTAAACACGAGAGTTAAGTATACAACTTTAGAACACTTTCCCACCAGGAGACTCGAACCCTAGCCAGCACAGAAGCCTTCCAGCAACTGGCATAACAGGTACGCCTTAACCCACTCCACCACCTGCTCAGACCCCTAAAGAGATGGTAATTTCGGAGTATTTAAATACCCCAAAGATCAACACCTCCCAAGAGCACCAGAGCAAGTGAGGGGTCATTTATACGTTAATTTCATCAAGTCCCTGTTAATATGGGAAGACACAGTGTCTCTGCTTAAGGCACAACTCTCCTAAACACGAGAGTTAAGTATACAACTTTAGAACACTTTCCCACCAGGAGACTCGAACCCTAGCCAGCACAGAAGCCTTCCAGCAACTGGCATAACAGGTACGCCTTAACCCGCTCCACCACCTGCTCAGACCCCTAAAGAGATGGTAATTTCGGAGTATTTAAATACCCCAAAGATCAACACCTCCCAAGAGCACCAGAGCAAGTGAGGGGTCATTTATACGTTAATTTCATCAAGTCCCTGTTAATATGGGAAGACACAGTGTCTCTGCTTAAGGCACAACTCTCCTAAACACGAGAGTTAAGTATACAACTTTAGAACACTTTCCCACCAGGAGACTCGAACCCTAGCCAGCACAGAAGCCTTCCAGCAACTGGCATAACAGGTACGCCTTAACCCGCTCCACCACCTGCTCAGACCCCTAAAGAGATGGTAATTTCGGAGTATTTAAATACCCCAAAGATCAACACCTCCCAAGAGCACCAGAGCAAGTGAGGGGTCATTTATACGTTAATTTCATCAAGTCCCTGTTAATATGGGAAGACACAGTGTCTCTGCTTAAGGCACAACTCTCCTAAACACGAGAGTTAAGTATACAACTTTAGAACACTTTCCCACCAGGAGACTCGAACCCTAGCCAGCACAGAAGCCTTCCAGCAACTGGCATAACAGGTACGCCTTAACCCGCTCCACCACCTGCTCAGACCCCTAAAGAGATGGTAATTTCGGAGTATTTAAATACCCCAAAGATCAACACCTCCCAAGAGCACCAGAGCAAGTGAGGGGTCATTTATACGTTAATTTCATCAAGTCCCTGTTAATATGGGAAGACACAGTGTCTCTGCTTAAGGCACAACTCTCCTAAACACGAGAGTTAAGTATACAACTTTAGAACACTTTCCCACCAGGAGACTCGAACCCTAGCCAGCACAGAAGCCTTCCAGCAACTGGCATAACAGGTACGCCTTAACCCGCTCCACCACCTGCTCAGACCCCTAAAGAGATGGTAATTTCGGAGTATTTAAATACCCCAAAGATCAACACCTCCCAAGAGCACCAGAGCAAGTGAGGGGTCATTTATACGTTAATTTCATCAAGTCCCTGTTAATATGGGAAGACACAGTGTCTCTGCTTAAGGCACAACTCTCCTAAACACGAGAGTTAAGTATACAACTTTAGAACACTTTCCCACCAGGAGACTCGAACCCTAGCCAGCACAGAAGCCTTCCAGCAACTGGCATAACAGGTACGCCTTAACCCGCTCCACCACCTGCTCAGACCCCTAAAGAGATGGTAATTTTGGAGTATTTAAATACCCCAAAGATCAACACCTCCCAAGAGCACCAGAGCAAGTGAGGGGTCATTTATACGTTAATTTCATCAAGTCCCTGTTAATATGCAACCCGTTCTCACACAAGACAGCACATATATGACTTAATGTTTAAAGTCAATATGTTGAATATGAATTAGTAAGTATGTGATATATTCCCAGTTACTTTTTTTTCCAAGGCCCAAACTTTTCCTCACGTACCAACTTGCGTCTCGTCAACCTAGATAGCAGAATAGTCGTGATTGGTTCAATTATAAGGAAAATTGTACTTTTCAGGTCCCACATGGGTTGTGAAATTTACCTACTATTGTCCATGCTCTTAGAATATTATAGATCAGCTACTTCCTATTGAAGGTTCGTAGTTTTGTTTTGAGAAATATTAGTTGTTCTTAGTAAATTATAATAAGCACTAAAAATTATTACATAAAATAACAGTCCTTCACCAATCAATATTATATACCATAGTTGGTGCTTTACAAATCTTTAAAGGATGTTTTGTAGGAACGCTAACAGAAAACGATGGTTCATTGGAATGTCTATGGGGTAAACTACTCTAAACAGGATGGTATTGTGTCTACTATACCAACTACAGGATCGGTATATTGTCCACTACCACCTGTTAGGTGAGTAAGGGGTGCAATACCACCCACAGGATGGGTATGAGGGTCACATACACCCAGAGGATGAGTATGGGGATCACATCCACCCACAGGAAGGGTATGGGGTCCAATACCACCCACAGGATGAGTATGGCGTCCACTACAACCCACAGGATGGGTATGGGGCTCCAACCACCCATAGAATGGGTATGGGGCTCCAACCACCCATAAAATGGGTATGGGGTCCAATAACACCCACTGGATGTGTATATGGCGTCCATTGCCGCGCGTCGAGCTCGAAAACCGCAGCATTCATCTCAGAACCATGCCTATTTCACGCAGATTCCTTAATAAACGTAAAAGTTTTATATGTCACAAGAAAGATAGAAATATAAGCTTCATTCTAAATACCTTACCATGGGCATATTTAAATTTAAACCGAAGATACGTGTACTTTTATAATAGCCGAGCTCCGACCCCGGACAGATCGATCGACCGAGCAACTCTCTCTCAGAACAATGTTTATTTCACGTGAATTCGTTAGTAAACATATATGTTTTATATGTCTCAAGAAAGACAGACATATAAGCTTCACTTTAAACACTTTACTATAGACATATTTAAATTTCTAATGAAGATTATTGTATTTTAAAAATTACGGAGCTCCCACCCCGTACAGACTGAACGACAGAGCAACTCTCTCTCAGATCAATGTTTATTTCACGTAAATTCGTTAATAAACACAAACGTTTTATAAGTCTTAAGCATGATAGAAATAAGAGCTTCATTTTAAATACATTACAATAGACATATTTATAGCTCAAGTGAAGATACATATTTTTTTATAGTAGCGCTCAGTAGCTTGTCGGGCATGGAGTGCAGACGCCTACGCACTTGCCGATATATTGTATAATTAACAAAGATACGCTAATAAAGCCTAAAATCTTATATGCCTCCAGAAAGACCGATATATGAACATTATTATAATTGCACCAAATGAAATATATCATGTTCGAGAACAAAGATATATCAATTTTAAATTAAGTTTCGACTCTCTCTCGGGTGAGAGAGATGGGGCGACTCTCGCCCCATCTATTGGAGATTCTGTGCACTAAATACCCAAAGCTACTCAAACCCTCCTAGCATTATTTAAGTAATGAAGTAATATGGTATATTTACTCACTATAATGTGGGTGCTGAATGCAGAACATGAGAAAACATATATTTACTCCAAACTAATATAATTTCATTATGAAATAAGTAGCATCAAAGGAAGTCGATGGTCCAAGCAGCAATGTTGTGGAGCGACTTATCCAAGATATATCGTTGTTTGGAAAGTGTTTGTTGGCATATCCAGTTGTCGCACTTCTCTGCTCAAATTATCACAAATTTAAATTATAATGTTAACAAGTAGAATACGTATTTTTAATAAAATCTAACATAACTAGCCAGAAAACATTTAACATTAATTAAAAAATATGTTTGGAAGTTAAATCGACTTCATAGGACAATGGTTTTGTTATATATACTCGTTATTCGTTGACATGCGTTCGCTACTTAAACTACCATGTACTGTACTTATGTAAAATCTCCCATGTCTCTTCGCTCATCTCACCGAACCCTACAGGCTCTGTGATATATTGTTTAATTAATTGAGATTCACAAATAAAGCTAATAATTGTATATGTTATCAAAAAGGCAGAGCTTAGTTTAGTTCATTTATTATGCACTCCATACCCATCCTATGGACAATAGTGGAGTGTTACAGAGGCACATAATGGGCTCAGGGAATGAGCCCCACAATTCATATAGCCAAGCAAGTTATAATCTTGATAAGCTAGTTACAAAAGTCAATGCACATTGTCACATCAACAATGGGCTCGAGTCCGACCACAAGTACAGTTTATAATTTAAGCAACTGACGTATATGGAGGGCTAGTGTCACAATTGATATGTTTATCCTACACATAACCCCCTCTCCCCCATCCAATGGGCAGCGGTGGATAGGTTACAATCAAGTCGTTTTTTGCGTTTTATTCAGAGATTAGATCTTATTGGGTGAGGAAAGATATTCATATTTTAAAGAAGGCTTCTTGGCTGATGCTCTCCATTGATGGAAAATATACAACCTTTTGAAAATCAATGTTAGTTTGATCTAGATATTGTAATTAACGAAAGTATTTATGTCATCTGAAAGGTAGAAATATAGGCTACATTTAAAATCCTTTGTCATAAATATAACTGAAGTGAAAACGAAGATATATGCGTTTTGATAGTTACTTGATGGCATGCTCTGAGAGTGTGAAGCCCTGCACACCAGCCAATAAATTATATAATTAGTTTCCATATATTTTAATTAATCTTAAAAATCTATATGTCAGAAGAAAGGAAGATGTAGCCGTTAATGTGACAACATTTAAAAATATATATATCTTAAGTTAAATAAATAATACCACCTTATTGCCGGTGTCCGGACACATGAAAATTACCTAGGTATCAGTATCCAGCCAGGCGGGGATCACAGGCTGCACAATACTGATAAATTTATGTAATGCACTACTTGTGGTCGATCTCGAACCCATTTATGATGTGACGACTTATAGTGAATTTTGTAACTAGCTCATTAAGATTGTAACTTGCTTAGCTAAATGAATTGTGGGGTTCGGTCCATTCATTTTCTTTCTTTATTATGCACCCCATAATACACATCCCGTGGGCGGTGGTGTAAAGGATTACAGAGGCACATAATCGGTTCAGGAACTGAACCCTCTAGTTCGTTTAGCTAAGCAAATAACAATCTTTTGACGCTAGTTACAAAATTATTAATGTACACATACTTATGCATACATGTACATATTCATACGTATACATATATACATACACATACATATTTAATCACCACCACAAATACACACATCAGTAATCTTTTGTGTCACAAGTGATTCAACAAGAGGCTCACAACAGTCACTATACAAGGCACTTTACATTTATGGTGAGTCACACAGTTACTAGTCTTGCTGCACACCCACCCAACTGGGCGGCAGCTTTACAGTCATGTGCTCCACACCCACCCAACTGGGCGGCAGCTTTACAGTCATGTGCTCCACACCCACCCAACTGGGCGGCAGCTTTACAGTCATGTGCTCCACACCCACCCAACTGGGCGGCAGCTTTACAGTCATGTGCTCCACACCCACCCAACTGGGCGGCAGCTTTACAGTCATGTGCTCCACACCAACCCAACTGGGCGGCAGCTTTACAGTCATGTGCTCCACACCCACCCAACTGGGCGGCAGCTTTACAGTCATGTGCTCCACACCCACCCAACTGGGCGGCAGCTTTACAGTCATGTGCTGCACACCCACCCAACTGGGCGGCAGCTTTACAGTCATGTGCTCCACACCCACCCAACTGGGCGGCAGCTTTACAGTCATGTGCTCCACACCCACCCAACTGGGCGGCTGCTTTACAGTCATGTGCTCCACACCCACCCAACTGGGCGGCAGCTTTACAGTCATGTGCTCCACACCCACCCAACTGGGCGGCAGCTTTACAGTCATGTGCTCCACACCCACCCAACTGGGCGGCAGCTTTACAGTCATGTGCTCCACACCCACCCAACTGGGCGGCAGCTTTACAGTCATGTGTATGCATTACCTACAGTAAGCAAATTTTGGATACTTCGCTAAGATTTCGAGCAGCACATCATTATGAATGAAGTACTTACACATTTCATGGACACTATTGATGTTGTTATCTTTAAATTCCGCGATTTTTCACATTCCATTATAAAATGACGCAAAGTATGCGAATAGTTCTGCTGACAGAGTTTACATTTAGTCAAATCTACATCATCAGATGTTACAAACTTCCAGAGGTACTTGTAGCTGAGCCTAAACCTAGCAGTGGTAACATCTAGAAGTCTGCTAACATTATTGGATGACCCATAGACGAGCGATTCATCAAAGTTTATACAATATTGTGAAATTGACAGTCAGTGTAGTAACATAAATTGGTAAATCATAAATATTGTAAGTTAAGAATCTGATGCATGTGTGTGTGTTGGGAGGGGCGGGGGTTATACCCTTGGTAAGCGAGAGTGGAAAGTAACCTTAGACGTACTGCGGTCAATGTGTGTGGGGGGGGGGGGGGGAGGGAGGGTGGGAGAGTCAAATCCACCCTCCAACATCTGGACATAGTACCACCAGCCTCCACAACACTCCATCAGCCTCCAGCTGATGCTTGTAGATGCCTCATCTAACCTCACTTATGTCACGCATTAACCTACAGTTCCTGTGATATTTCAACTCCTCATCACAGTGGCGTTTCACCAATATAAACTGTATTGGATTTTGTCCCGAAATAGCTATATGCTGGCTGGACTGGATGTATGTATGTATGTATGTATGTATGTATGTATGTATGTATGTATGTATGTATGTATGTATGTATGTATGAATGGATAGATGGATGGATGTATGTACGCATGCATGCATGTATGTATGCATGTATGTATGTATGTATGTATGTATGTATGTATGTATGTATGTATGTATGTATGTATGCATGCATGCATGCATGTATGTATGTATGTATGTATGTATGTATGCATGTATGAATGGATAGATGGATGGATGTATGTATGTATGTATGTATGTATGTATGTATGTATGTATGCATGCATGCATGTATGTATGTATGTATGTATGTATGTATGTATGTATGTATGTATGTATGTATGTATGTATGTATGTATGTATGTATGGATGGATGTATGTACGCATGCATGTATGTATGTATGTATGTATGTATGTATGTATGTATGTATGTATGTATGTATGTATGCATGTATGAATGGATAGATGATGGATGTATGTATGTATGTATGTATGTATGTATGTATGTATGTATGTATGTATGTATGTATGTATGTATGTATGTATGTATGCATGCATGCATGTATGTATGTATGTATGTATGTATGTATGTATGTATGTATGTATGTATGTATGTATGTATGTATGTATGTATGGATAGATGGATGGATGGATGTATGTACGTATGCATGTATGTATGTATGTATGTATGTATGTATGTATGTATGTATGTATGTATGTATGTATGTATGTATGTATGTATGTATGTATGTATGCATGCATGTATGTATGTATGTATGTATGTATGGATAGATGGATGGATGTATGTATGTACGCATGCATGTATGTATGTATGTATGTAATGTATGTATGTATGTATTTATATACGCATGTATATACGCATGTATTTATATACGCATGTATGTATGTATGTATGTATGTATGTATGCATGCATGTATGCATGTATGTATGTATGTATGTATGTATGTATGTATGTATGTATGTATGTATGTATGTATGTATGTATGTATGTATGTATGTATGTATGTATGTATTCCCAATCACGTTAAAGACTCCCCCTCTATCATCCAGTTTAAGAGAAAAACAACTATGTACTAAATAATCGACTCCTTGTAATTTTAATTATGCTGACCTTCCTATCTGTATTCAGACTGAGCCTACCATCATTAAAGGTGATTATAACGCTAGACATAGGAATATTGGTAATTCGCAGTTCAGTAATCGTAACGGCAACTAGTGTCACTATTAGGTAGTCACGATGATGCACAGATTGTGGGTGACCTTGAACCGACGCATATCTACGGAGGTATTCCTGATCTATGTCTCGGTTTCAACGTCTCCCACACCGTGTGCGCCTCGTCAATAGTGCCAGTCTTTCTAGTGAGTACATTTGGAGGGCTATGAGACGATCCCAATAATTTAGGTGCTTTATTGCGTCTATGCGTGCCGTATATGTTCTCTGTATTCCCTCTATTTCAGCAATCTCTCCTGCTCTGAAGGGGGAAGTTAGTACTGAGCAGTACTCAAGACGGGACAACACAAGTGACTTGAAGAGTACAACCATTGTGATGGGATCCCTGGATTTGAAAGTTCTCGTAATCTATCCTATCATTTTTCTGGCTGTCGCAATATTTGCTTGGTTATGCTCCTTAAACGTTAGGTCGTCAGACATTATTATTCCCAAATCCTTTACATGCTGTTTTCCTACTATGGGTACATTTGATTGTGTTTTGTACTCTGTATTATGTTTAAGGTCCTCATTTTTACCGTACCTGAGTACCTGGAATTTATCACTGTTAAACATCATGTTATTTTCTGATGCCCAGTCGAAAACTTTATTAATATCAGCTTGAAGTTTTTCAATATCCTCAGCCGAGGTAATTTTCATACTGATTTTTGTGTCAAATCCTTTAATTAAATCCTTTAAAAAGGATAAATCCTTTAATTGGTTGAAATTGGTTTTAACATTCGAAATCTAATTTGTTGATGTTAAATAATATAATATGTTGATGTTGATAATATAAGGTTCAAATTTATTAAGATACAAACTTTAAAAACTATTTCTATTTGATACCAACAGTATCACGTTAAGAGAAGCGTCTCGCCTTGCTAACCCAAGTATAAAATATATAAAGAAACGGTGCAACTGTACTGGTATCTGCAGTACAAATTTATGTCCCTATTTAAAAAAAAAAATAAACTGAACCAATCACTGCCACTCCTCACACCAATGCAACAATAAGGAGAGTGATAACAGTGCTTCACATTCGACAATGTTAAATTATTTAACAAATGACGAGATAATGAACATTGGAACAAATGTACAGCTCTCTGACCTTCATATAAAATCTGCATGTGACCTCATCAAACAAACTGTGCCAAGCCTAGAAGGCCTTCATGACCCAGCGTGGTAGGGGGACCTCTCCTGGCCAGTTACAATTGGTGAATTTATTCAAATTATCCAAGTTGATGGTTGTCACTGGGCCACCGTTTCCAACATTGGAGTAACTGGACAAATTAACATATACGACACCAGGCATAAATTACCATCCAAATCTACTGAAGTTATCTTGTATGCTCTTGCTAATTGCCAGGATGATAAGCTGATATGCAATATAATGAATGTCAGCAGACACAAGGACTCAAGTATGAGTGGGGTATATGCTGTGGCGTTTGCTGCATCACTTGCAAGTGGTGTAGATCCGGTGAACCTCGTATGATATGCAGAATGAGACAACATCTTCAAGAGAACTTTAAAGGAAAGTGTCTCATCTCATTCCCTGCAGCTCAGACACTGAGAAGAAAACGAATCATCCGGTCATGCTCGATGGAAGTGTACTGCATTTGCAGAAAGCTAAATGATTTGAAGCTGATGGTATGCTGTGAACGTTGCAATATTTGGCACCATGGATCATGTGTAGGTGTTACAGAATGTAATGATGATTCGTGGATTTGTTTCTTGTGCGCTAGCAAGTTGTAAATTATAATTTAAAATACTTAATTAATACATTATTATTATTATTATTATTATTATAACCTTACCAAATGCTTTGCTGAATCAAATAATGTTATTACTTTCAATGTGTTACAATAGCATAATTAAGTGCTGCAACTATCAGGTCTTTTATATAGTCGGTATTTGTTATATTCTGTACTCTTTTAATGTTATTTAAATTTCAAATAGAAATAGTTTTTAAAGTATGTATCTTAATAAATTTGAACCTTATATTATTTAACATCAACAAATTAGATTTCGAATATTAAAACCAATTTCAACCAATTAAAGGATTTATCCTTTAATGTTAAAAATTGTTCAAACTGAAATAAATATATAACACTGTACGGTACAGTTGTGTTTAATTATGTTTTGCGATTCCTTTGGAAAAGGTATTTGTGCACCAAGTACTACTAGGTCATTATGAGATATGCTGAATGTTGTCAATATACCATCTGAATACGCCTCACTTTGCGTTAATCATTGAACGTCCTAATGATTAAGGTCCCCAAAAGGACTTAATCAGACCTCAGTGGATATTTTTACTCTCCCTCTCTCTCTCTCAGAGCATCCCTTTATGTGTTGTATGTGGGTGCTGAAGTTCAGTCTCTTGTCTATGTACCCAAGCAAACCCAAGCAAACTACTGTGGAAATGTGCAGGACAAACATATCAATTGTGACACTAGCTCTCCACATATAGCATTTGCTTAATTTAGAAACTGTACTTGTGGTCGATCTCGAACACATGTTGTTGATGTGACGATGTGTTATGAATTTTGTGGCTAGCTCCTCAAGATTGTAACTTGCTTAGATAAATAAATTGTGTGTTCAGTCCCTGAACCCATTATGTGATAAATTAACTAAACTAAAAACTATAGTATGGCGACGAAACCTGAACTGCATAATGTAAATAGGGATTAACCAGAAAAAGATATAGGTGAAGAATAACACCAGGTAACTGTAAAGCTGCCGCCCAGTTGGGTGGGTGTGGAGCACATGACTGTAAAGCTGCCGCCCAGTTGGGTGGGTGTGGAGCTAGACTAGTAACTGTGCGACTCCTCATAGATGTAAAGTGCCTTGTATAGTGACTGTTGTGAGCCTCTTGTTGAATCACTTGTGACACAAAAAATTACTGATGTGTGTATTTGTGTGGGTGATTAAATATGTATGTGTATTTATATATGTATACGTATGTATATGTACATGTATGCATAAGTATGTGTACATTAATAATTTTGTAACTAGCGTCAAAAGATTGTTATTTGCTTAGCTAAACGAACTAGAGGGTTCAGTTCCTGAACCGATTATGTGCCTCTGTAATCCTTTACACCACCGCCCACAGGATGGGTATTATGGGGTGCATAATAAAGAAAGAAAATGAATGGACCGAACCCCACAATTCATTTAGCTAAGCAAGATACAATCTTAATGAGCTAGTTACAAAATTCACTATAAGTCGTCAAATCATAAATGGGTTCGAGATCGACCACAAGTAGTGCATTATATAATTTATCAGTATTGTGCAGCCTGTGATCCCCGCCTGGCTGGATACTGATACCTAGGTAATTTTCATGTGTCCGGACACCGGCGATAAGGTGGTATTATTTATTTAACTTAAGAGATATATATTTTTAAATGTTGTCACATTAACGACTACATCTTCCTTTCTTCTGACATATAGATTTTTAAGATTAATTAAAATATATGGAAACTAATTATACAATTTATTGGCTGGTGTGCAGGGCTTCACACTCTCAGAGTAAGCCATCAAGTAACTATCAAAACGCATATATCTTCGTTTTCACTTCAGTTATATTTATGACAAAGGATTTTAAATGTATCCTATATTTCTACCTTTCTGATGACATAAATACTTTCGTTAATTACAATATCTAGATCAAACTAATATTGATTTTCAAAAGGTTGTATATTTTCCATCAATGTGTAAGTTTGTTACAAATGGAGAGCCAAGAAACCTTCTTTAAAATATGAATATCTTTCCTCACCTAATAAGACCTAATCTCTGAATAAAACGCAAAAAAAAAACTTGATTGTAACCTATCCACCGCTGCCCATTGGATGGGGGAGAGGGGGTTATGTGTAGGATAAACATATCAATTGTGACACTAGCCCTCCATATAAATCAGTTGCTTAAATTATAAACTGTACTTGTGGTCGGTCTCGAGCCCATTGTTGATGTGACAATGTGTATTGACTTTTGTAACTAGCTTATCAAGATTATAACTTGCTTGGCTATATGAATTGTGGGGCTCATTCCCTGAGCCCATTATGTGCCTCTGTAACACTCCACTATCGTCCATAGGATGGGTATATGGAGTGCATAATAAATGAACTAAACTAAGCTCTGCCTTTTTGATAACATATACAATTATTAGCTTTATTTGTGAATCTCAATTAATTAAACAATATATCACAGAGCCTGTAGGGTTCGGTGAGATGAGCGAAGAGACATGGGAGATTTTACATAAGTACAGTACATGGTAGTTTAAGTAGCGAACGCATGTCAACGAATAACGAGTATATATAACAAAACCATTGTCCTATGAAGTCGATTTAACTTCCAAACATATATTTTTTAATTAATGTTAAATGTTTTCTGGCTAGTTATGTTAGATTTTATTAAAAATACGTATTCTACTTGTTAACATTATAATTTAAATTTGTGATAATTTGAGCAGAGAAGTGCGACAACTGGATATGCCAACAAACACTTTCCAAACAACGATATATCTTGGATAAGTCGCTCCACAACATTGCTGCTTGGACCATCGACTTCCTTTGATGCTACTTATTTCATAATGAAATTATATTAGTTTGGAGTAAATATATGTTTTCTCATGTTCTGCATTCAGCACCCACATTATAGTGAGTAAATATACCATATTACTTCATTACTTAAATAATGCTAGGAGGGTTTGAGTAGCTTTGGGTATTTAGTGCACAGAATCTCCAATAGATGGGGCGAGAGTCGCCCCATCTCTCTCACCCGAAAGAGAGTCGAAACTTAATTTAAAATTGATATATCTTTGTTCTCGAACATGATATATTTCATTTGGTGCAATTATAATAATGTTCATATATCGGTCTTTCTGGAGGTATATAAGATTTTAGGCTTTATTAGCGTATCTTTGTTAATTATACAATATATCGGCAAGTGCGTAGGCGTCTGCACTCCATGCCCGACAAGCTACTGAGCGCTACTATAAAAAAATATGTATCTTCACTTGAGCTATAAATATGTCTATTGTAATGTATTTAAAATGAAGCTCTTATTTCTATCTTGCTTAAGACTTATAAAACATTTGTGTTTATTAACGAATTTACGTGAAATAAACATTGATCTGAGAGAGAGTTGCTCTGTCGTTCAGTCTGTACGGGGTGGGAGCTCCGTAATTTTTAAAATACAATAATCTTCATTAGAAATTTAAATATGTCTATAGTAAAGTGTTTAAAGTGAAGCTTATATGTCTGTCTTTCTTGAGACATATAAAACATATATGTTTACTAACGAATTCACGTGAAATAAACATTGTTCTGAGAGAGAGTTGCTCGGTCGATCGATCTGTCCGGGGTCGGAGCTCGGCTATTATAAAAGTACACGTATCTTCGGTTTAAATTTAAATATGCCCATGGTAAGGTATTTAGAATGAAGCTTATATTTCTATCTTTCTTGTGACATATAAAACTTTTACGTTTATTAAGGAATCTGCGTGAAATAGGCATGGTTCTGAGATGAATGCTGCGGTTTTCGAGCTCGACGCGCGGCAATGGACGCCATATACACATCCAGTGGGTGTTATTGGACCCCATACCCATTTTATGGGTGGTTGGAGCCCCATACCCATTCTATGGGTGGTTGGAGCCCCATACCCATCCTGTGGGTTGTAGTGGACGCCATACTCATCCTGTGGGTGGTATTGGACCCCATACCCTTCCTGTGGGTGGATGTGATCCCCATACTCATCCTCTGGGTGGATGTGACCCTCATACCCATCCTGTGGGTGGTATTGCACCCCTTACTCACCTAACAGGTGGTAGTGGACAATATACCGATCCTGTAGTTGGTATAGTAGACACAATACCATCCTGTTTAGAGTAGTTTACCCCATAGACATTCCAATGAACCATCGTTTTCTGTTAGCGTTCCTACAAAACATCCTTTAAAGATTTGTAAAGCACCAACTATGGTATATAATATTGATTAGTGAAGGACTGTTATTTTATGTAATAATTTTTAGTGCTTATTATAATTTACTAAGAACAACTAATATTTCTCAAAACAAAACTACGAACCTTCAATAGGAAGTAGCTGATCTATAATATTCTAAGAGCATGGACAATAGTATGTAAATTTCACAACCCATGTGGGACCTGAAAAGTACAATTTTCCTTATAATTGAACCAATCACGACTATTCTGCTATCTAGGTTGACGGACGGGTACTGTGAGACGCAAGTTGGTACGTGAGGAAAAGTTTGGGCCTTGGAAAAAAAAGTAACTGGGAATATATCACATATTTACTAATTCATATTCAGCATATTGACTTTAAGCATTAAGTCATATATGTGCTGTCTTGTGTGAGAACGGGTTGTAATATGGGAAGACACAGTGTCTCTGCTTAAGGCACAACTCTCCTAAACACGAGAGTTAAGTATACAACTTTAGAACACTTTCCCACCAGGAGACTCGAACCCTAGCCAGCACAGAAGCCTTCCAGCAACTGGCATAACAGGTACGCCTTAACCCGCTCCACCACCTGCTCAGACCCCTAAAGAGGTGGTAATTTCGGAGTATTTAAATACCCCAAAGATCAACACCTCCCAAGAGCACCAGAGCAAGTGAGGGGTCATTTATACGTTAATTTCATCAAGTCCCTGTTAATATGAGAAGACACAGTGTCTCTGCTTAAGGCCCAACTCTCCTAAACACGAGAGTTAAGTATACAACTTTAGAACACTTTCCCACCAGGAGACTCGAACCCTAGCCAGCACAGAAGCCTTCCAGCAACTGGCATAACAGGTACGCCTTAACCCGCTCCACCACCTGCTCAGACCCCTAAAGAGATGGTAATTTCGGAGTATTTAAATACCCCAAAGGTCAACACCTCCCAAGAGCACCAGAGCAAGTGAGGGGTCATTTATACGTTAATTTCATCAAGTCCCTGTTAATATGGGAAGACACAGTGTCTCTGCTTAAGGCACAACTCTCCTAAACACGAGAGTTAAGTATACAACTTTAGAACACTTTCCCACCAGGAGACTCGAACCCTAGCCAGCACAGAAGCCTTCCAGCAACTGGCATAACAGGTACGCCTTAACCCGCTCCACCACCTGCTCAGACCCCTAAAGAGATGGTAATTTCGGAGTATTTAAATACCCCAAAGATCAACACCTCCCAAGAGCACCAGAGCAAGTGAGGGGTCATTTATACGTTAATTTCATCAAGTCCCTGTTAATATGGGAAGACACAGTGTCTCTGCTTAAGGCACAACTCTCCTAAACACGAGAGTTAAGTATACAACTTTAGAACACTTTCCCACCAGGAGACTCGAACCCTAGCCAGCACAGAAGCCTTCCAGCAACTGGCATAACAGGTACGCCTTAACCCGCTCCACCACCTGCTCAGACCCCTAAAGAGGTGGTAATTTCGGAGTATTTAAATACCCCAAAGATCAACACCTCCCAAGAGCACCAGAGCAAGTGAGGGGTCATTTATACGTTAATTTCATCAAGTCCCTGTTAATATGGGAAGACACAGTGTCTCTGCTTAAGGCACAACTCTCCTAAACACGAGAGTTAAGTATACAACTTTAGAACACTTTCCCACCAGGAGACTCGAACCCTAGCCAGCACAGAAGCCTTCCAGCAACTGGCATAACAGGTACGCCTTAACCCGCTCCACCACCTGCTCAGACCCCTAAAGAGATGGTAATTTCGGAGTATTTAAATACCCCAAAGAACAACACCTCCCAAGAGCACCAGAGGAAGTGAGGGGTCATTTATACGTTAATTTCATCAAGTCCCTGTTAATATGGGAAGACACAGTGTCTCTGCTTAAGGCACAACTCTCCTAAACACGAGAGTTAAGTATACAACTTTAGAACACTTTCCCACCAGGAGACTCGAACCCTAGCCAGCACAGAAGCCTTCCAGCAACTGGCATAACAGGTACGCCTTAACCCGCTCCACCACCTGCTCAGACCCCTAAAGAGATGGTAATTTCGGAGTATTTAAATACCCCAAAGATCAACACCTCCCAAGAGCACCAGAGCAAGTGAGGGGTCATTTATACGTTAATTTCATCAAGTCCCTGTTAATATGGGAAGACACAGTGCTCTGCTTAAGGCACAACTCTCCTAAACACGAGAGTTAAGTATACAACTTTAGAACACTTTCCCACCAGGAGACTCGAACCCTAGCCAGCACAGAAGCCTTCCAGCAACTGGCATAACAGGTACGCCTTAACCCGCTCCACCACCTGCTCAGACCCCTAAAGAGATGGTAATTTTGGAGTATTTAAATACCCCAAAGATCAACACCTCCCAAGAGCACCAGAGCAAGTGAGGGGTCATTTATACGTTAATTTCATCAAGTCCCTGTTAATATGGGAAGACACAGTGTCTCTGCTTAAGGCACAACTCTCCTAAACACGAGAGTTAAGTATACAACTTTAGAACACTTTCCCACCAGGAGACTCGAACCCTAGCCAGCACAGAAGCCTTCCAGCAACTGGCATAACAGGTACGCCTTAACCCGCTCCACCACCTGCTCAGACCCCTAAAGAGGTGGTAATTTCGGAGTATTTAAATACCCCAAAGATCAACACCTCCCAAGAGCACCAGAGCAAGTGAGGGGTCATTTATACGTTAATTTCATCAAGTCCCTGTTAATATGGGAAGACACAGTGTCTCTGCTTAAGGCACAACTCTCCTAAACACGAGAGTTAAGTATACAACTTTAGAACACTTTCCCACCAGGAGACTCGAACCCTAGCCAGCACAGAAGCCTTCCAGCAACTGGCATAACAGGTACGCCTTAACCCGCTCCACCACCTGCTCAGACCCCTAAAGAGATGGTAATTTCGGAGTATTTAAATACCCCAAAGATCAACACCTCCCAAGAGCACCAAAGCAAGTGAGGGGTCATTTATACGTTAATTTCATCAAGTCCCTGTTAATATGGGAAGACACAGTGTCTCTGCTTAAGGCACAACTCTCCTAAACACGAGAGTTAAGTATACAACTTTAGAACACTTTCCCACCAGGAGACTCGTACCCTAGCCAGCACAGAAGCCTTCCAGCAACTGGCATAACAGGTACGCCTTAACCCGCTCCACCACCTGCTCAGACCCCTAAAGAGATGGTAATTTCGGAGTATTTAAATACCCCAAAGATCAACACCTCCCAAGAGCACCAGAGCAAGTGAGGGGTCATTTATACGTTAATTTCATCAAGTCCCTGTTAATATGGGAAGACACAGTGTCTCTGCTTAAGGCACAACTCTCCTAAACACGAGAGTTAAGTATACAACTTTAGAACACTTTCCCACCAGGAGACTCGAACCCTAGCCAGCACAGAAGCCTTCCAGCAACTGGCATAACAGGTACGCCTTAACCCGCTCCACCACCTGCTCAGACCCCTAAAGAGATGGTAATTTCGGAGTATTTAAATACCCCAAAGATCAACACCTCCCAAGAGCACCAGAGCAAGTGAGGGGTCATTTATACGTTAATTTCATCAAGTCCCTGTTAATATGGGAAGACACAGTGTCTCTGCTTAAGGCACAACTCTCCTAAACACGAGAGTTAAGTATACAACTTTAGAACACTTTCCCACCAGGAGACTCGAACCCTAGCCAGCACAGAAGCCTTCCAGCAACTGGCATAACAGGTACGCCTTAACCCGCTCCACCACCTGCTCAGACCCCTAAAGAGATGGTAATTTTGGAGTATTTAAATACCCCAAAGATCAACACCTCCCAAGAGCACCAGAGCAAGTGAGGGGTCATTTATACGTTAATTTCATCAAGTCCCTGTTAATATGGGAAGACACAGTGTCTCTGCTTAAGGCACAACTCTCCTAAACACGAGAGTTAAGTATACAACTTTAGAACACTTTCCCACCAGGAGACTCGAACCCTAGCCAGCACAGAAGCCTTCCAGCAACTGGCATAACAGGTACGCCTTAACCCGCTCCACCACCTGCTCAGACCCCTAAAGAGATGGTAATTTCGGAGTATTTAAATACCCCAAAGATCAACACCTCCCAAGAGCACCAGAGCAAGTGAGGGGTCATTTATACGTTAATTTCATCAAGTCCCTGTTAATATGGGAAGACACAGTGTCTCTGCTTAAGGCACAACTCTCCTAAACACGAGAGTTAAGTATACAACTTTAGAACACTTTCCCACCAGGAGACTCGTACCCTAGCCAGCACAGAAGCCTTCCAGCAACTGGCATAACAGGTACGCCTTAACCCGCTCCACCACCTGCTCAGACCCCTAAAGAGATGGTAATTTCGGAGTATTTAAATACCCCAAAGATCAACACCTCCCAAGAGCACCAGAGCAAGTGAGGGGTCATTTATACGTTAATTTCATCAAGTCCCTGTTAATATGGGAAGACACAGTGTCTCTGCTTAAGGCACAACTCTCCTAAACACGAGAGTTAAGTATACAACTTTAGAACACTTTCCCACCAGGAGAATTGAACCCTAGCCAGCACAGAAGCCTTCCAGCAACTGGCATAACAGGTACGCCTTAACCCGCTCCACCACCTGCTCAGACCCCTAAAGAGATGGTAATTTCGGAGTATTTAAATACCCCAAAGATCAACACCTCCCAAGAGCACCAGAGCAAGTGAGGGGTCATTTATACGTTAATTTCATCAAGTCCCTGTTAATATGGGAAGACACAGTGTCTCTGCTTAAGGCACAACTCTCCTAAACACGAGAGTTAAGTATACAACTTTAGAACACTTTCCCACCAGGAGACTCGAACCCTAGCCAGCACAGAAGCCTTCCAGCAACTGGCATAACAGGTACGCCTTAACCCGCTCCACCACCAGCTCAGACCCTTAAAAGGCACAACTCTCCTAAACACGAGAGTTAAGTATACAACTTTAGAACACTTTCCCACCAGGAGACTCGAACCCTAGCCAGCACAGAAGCCTTCCAGCAACTGGCATAACAGGTACGCCTTAACCCGCTCCACCACCAGCTCAGACCCTTAAAAGAGATGGTAATTTCGGAGTATTTAAATACACCAAAGATCACCACCTCCCAAGAGCACTAGAGCAAGTGAGGGGTCATTTAGACGTTAATTTCATCAAGTCCCTGTTAATATGGGAAGACACAGTGTCTATGCTTAAGGCACAACTCTCCTAAACACGAGAGTTAAGTATACAACTTTAGAACACTTTCCCACCAGGAGACTCGAACCCTAGCCAGCACAGAAGCCTTCCAGCAACTGGCATAACAGGTACGCCTTAACCCGCTCCACCACCAGCTCAGACCCTTAAAAGAGATGGTAATTTCGGAGTATTTAAATACACCAAAGATCACCACCTCCCAAGAGCACTAGAGCAAGTGAGGGGTCATTTAGACGTTAATTTCATCAAGTCCCTGTTAATATGGGAAGACACAGTGTCTATGCTTAAGGCACAACTCTCCTAAACACGAGAGTTAAGTATACAACTTTAGAACACTTTCCCACCAGGAGACTCGAACCCTAGCCAGCACAGAAGCCTTCCAGCAACTGGCATAACAGGTACGCCTTAACCCGCTCCACCACCAGCTCAGACCCTTAAAAGAGATGGTAATTTCGGAGTATTTAAATACACCAAAGATCACCACCTCCCAAGAGCACTAGAGCAAGTGAGGGGTCATTTAGACGTTAATTTCATCAAGTCCCTGTTAATATGGGAAGACACAGTGTCTATGCTTAAGGCACAACTCTCCTAAACACGAGAGTTAAGTATACAACTTTAGAACACTTTCCCACCAGGAGACTCGAACCCTAGCCAGCACAGAAGCCTTCCAGCAACTGGCATAACAGGTACGCCTTAACCCGCTCCACCACCAGCTCAGACCCTTAAAAGAGATGGTAATTTCGGAGTATTTAAATACACCAAAGATCACCACCTCCCAAGAGCACTAGAGCAAGTGAGGGGTCATTTAGACGTTAATTTCATCAAGTCCCTGTTAATATGGGAAGACACAGTGTCTATGCTTAAGGCACAACTCTCCTAAACACGAGAGTTAAGTATACAACTTTAGAACACTTTCCCACCAGGAGACTCGAACCCTAGCCAGCACAGAAGCCTTCCAGCAACTGGCATAACAGGTACGCCTTAACCCGCTCCACCACCAGCTCAGACCCTTAAAAGAGATGGTAATTTCGGAGTATTTAAATACACCAAAGATCACCACCTCCCAAGAGCACTAGAGCAAGTGAGGGGTCATTTAGACGTTAATTTCATCAAGTCCCTGTTAATATGGGAAGACACAGTGTCTATGCTTAAGGCACAACTCTCCTAAACACGAGAGTTAAGTATACAACTTTAGAACACTTTCCCACCAGGAGACTCGAACCCTAGCCAGCACAGAAGCCTTCCAGCAACTGGCATAACAGGTACGCCTTAACCCGCTCCACCACCAGCTCAGACCCTTAAAAGAGATGGTAATTTCGGAGTATTTAAATACACCAAAGATCACCACCTCCCAAGAGCACTAGAGCAAGTGAGGGGTCATTTAGACGTTAATTTCATCAAGTCCCTGTTAATATGGGAAGACACAGTGTCTATGCTTAAGGCACAACTCTCCTAAACACGAGAGTTAAGTATACAACTTTAGAACACTTTCCCACCAGGAGACTCGAACCCTAGCCAGCACAGAAGCCTTCCAGCAACTGGCATAACAGGTACGCCTTAACCCGCTCCACCACCAGCTCAGACCCTTAAAAGAGATGGTAATTTCGGAGTATTTAAATACACCAAAGATCACCACCTCCCAAGAGCACTAGAGCAAGTGAGGGGTCATTTAGACGTTAATTTCATCAAGTCCCTGTTAATATGGGAAGACACAGTGTCTATGCTTAAGGCACAACTCTCCTAAACACGAGAGTTAAGTATACAACTTTAGAACACTTTCCCACCAGGAGACTCGAACCCTAGCCAGCACAGAAGCCTTCCAGCAACTGGCATAACAGGTACGCCTTAACCCGCTCCACCACCAGCTCAGACCCTTAAAAGAGATGGTAATTTCGGAGTATTTAAATACACCAAAGATCACCACCTCCCAAGAGCACTAGAGCAAGTGAGGGGTCATTTAGACGTTAATTTCATCAAGTCCCTGTTAATATGGGAAGACACAGTGTCTATGCTTAAGGCACAACTCTCCTAAACACGAGAGTTAAGTATACAACTTTAGAACACTTTCCCACCAGGAGACTCGAACCCTAGCCAGCACAGAAGCCTTCCAGCAACTGGCATAACAGGTACGCCTTAACCCGCTCCACCACCAGCTCAGACCCTTAAAAGAGATGGTAATTTCGGAGTATTTAAATACACCAAAGATCACCACCTCCCAAGAGCACTAGAGCAAGTGAGGGGTCATTTAGACGTTAATTTCATCAAGTCCCTGTTAATATGGGAAGACACAGTGTCTATGCTTAAGGCACAACTCTCCTAAACACGAGAGTTAAGTATACAACTTTAGAACACTTTCCCACCAGGAGACTCGAACCCTAGCCAGCACAGAAGCCTTCCAGCAACTGGCATAACAGGTACGCCTTAACCCGCTCCACCACCAGCTCAGACCCTTAAAAGAGATGGTAATTTCGGAGTATTTAAATACACCAAAGATCACCACCTCCCAAGAGCACTAGAGCAAGTGAGGGGTCATTTAGACGTTAATTTCATCAAGTCCCTGTTAATATGGGAAGACACAGTGTCTATGCTTAAGGCACAACTCTCCTAAACACGAGAGTTAAGTATACAACTTTAGAACACTTTCCCACCAGGAGACTCGAACCCTAGCCAGCACAGAAGCCTTCCAGCAACTGGCATAACAGGTACGCCTTAACCCGCTCCACCACCAGCTCAGACCCTTAAAAGAGATGGTAATTTCGGAGTATTTAAATACACCAAAGATCACCACCTCCCAAGAGCACTAGAGCAAGTGAGGGGTCATTTAGACGTTAATTTCATCAAGTCCCTGTTAATATGGGAAGACACAGTGTCTATGCTTAAGGCACAACTCTCCTAAACACGAGAGTTAAGTATACAACTTTAGAACACTTTCCCACCAGGAGACTCGAACCCTAGCCAGCACAGAAGCCTTCCAGCAACTGGCATAACAGGTACGCCTTAACCCGCTCCACCACCAGCTCAGACCCTTAAAAGAGATGGTAATTTCGGAGTATTTAAATACACCAAAGATCACCACCTCCCAAGAGCACTAGAGCAAGTGAGGGGTCATTTAGACGTTAATTTCATCAAGTCCCTGTTAATATGGGAAGACACAGTGTCTATGCTTAAGGCACAACTCTCCTAAACACGAGAGTTAAGTATACAACTTTAGAACACTTTCCCACCAGGAGACTCGAACCCTAGCCAGCACAGAAGCCTTCCAGCAACTGGCATAACAGGTACGCCTTAACCCGCTCCACCACCAGCTCAGACCCTTAAAAGAGATGGTAATTTCGGAGTATTTAAATACACCAAAGATCACCACCTCCCAAGAGCACTAGAGCAAGTGAGGGGTCATTTAGACGTTAATTTCATCAAGTCCCTGTTAATATGGGAAGACACAGTGTCTATGCTTAAGGCACAACTCTCCTAAACACGAGAGTTAAGTATACAACTTTAGAACACTTTCCCACCAGGAGACTCGAACCCTAGCCAGCACAGAAGCCTTCCAGCAACTGGCATAACAGGTACGCCTTAACCCGCTCCACCACCAGCTCAGACCCTTAAAAGAGATGGTAATTTCGGAGTATTTAAATACACCAAAGATCACCACCTCCAAGAGCACTAGAGCAAGTGAGGGGTCATTTAGACGTTAATTTCATCAAGTCCCTGTTAATATGGGAAGACACAGTGTCTATGCTTAAGGCACAACTCTCCTAAACACGAGAGTTAAGTATACAACTTTAGAACACTTTCCCACCAGGAGACTCGAACCCTAGCCAGCACAGAAGCCTTCCAGCAACTGGCATAACAGGTACGCCTTAACCCGCTCCACCACCAGCTCAGACCCTTAAAAGAGATGGTAATTTCGGAGTATTTAAATACACCAAAGATCACCACCTCCCAAGAGCACTAGAGCAAGTGAGGGGTCATTTAGACGTTAATTTCATCAAGTCCCTGTTAATATGGGAAGACACAGTGTCTATGCTTAAGGCACAACTCTCCTAAACACGAGAGTTAAGTATACAACTTTAGAACACTTTCCCACCAGGAGACTCGAACCCTAGCCAGCACAGAAGCCTTCCAGCAACTGGCATAACAGGTACGCCTTAACCCGCTCCACCACCAGCTCAGACCCTTAAAAGAGATGGTAATTTCGGAGTATTTAAATACACCAAAGATCACCACCTCCCAAGAGCACTAGAGCAAGTGAGGGGTCATTTAGACGTTAATTTCATCAAGTCCCTGTTAATATGGGAAGACACAGTGTCTATGCTTAAGGCACAACTCTCCTAAACACGAGAGTTAAGTATACAACTTTAGAACACTTTCCCACCAGGAGACTCGAACCCTAGCCAGCACAGAAGCCTTCCAGCAACTGGCATAACAGGTACGCCTTAACCCGCTCCACCACCAGCTCAGACCCTTAAAAGAGATGGTAATTTCGGAGTATTTAAATACACCAAAGATCACCACCTCCCAAGAGCACTAGAGCAAGTGAGGGGTCATTTAGACGTTAATTTCATCAAGTCCCTGTTAATATGGGAAGACACAGTGTCTATGCTTAAGGCACAACTCTCCTAAACACGAGAGTTAAGTATACAACTTTAGAACACTTTCCCACCAGGAGACTCGAACCCTAGCCAGCACAGAAGCCTTCCAGCAACTGGCATAACAGGTACGCCTTAACCCGCTCCACCACCAGCTCAGACCCTTAAAAGAGATGGTAATTTCGGAGTATTTAAATACACCAAAGATCACCACCTCCCAAGAGCACTAGAGCAAGTGAGGGGTCATTTAGACGTTAATTTCATCAAGTCCCTGTTAATATGGGAAGACACAGTGTCTATGCTTAAGGCACAACTCTCCTAAACACGAGAGTTAAGTATACAACTTTAGAACACTTTCCCACCAGGAGACTCGAACCCTAGCCAGCACAGAAGCCTTCCAGCAACTGGCATAACAGGTACGCCTTAACCCGCTCCACCACCAGCTCAGACCCTTAAAAGAGATGGTAATTTCGGAGTATTTAAATACACCAAAGATCACCACCTCCCAAGAGCACTAGAGCAAGTGAGGGGTCATTTAGACGTTAATTTCATCAAGTCCCTGTTAATATGGGAAGACACAGTGTCTATGCTTAAGGCACAACTCTCCTAAACACGAGAGTTAAGTATACAACTTTAGAACACTTTCCCACCAGGAGACTCGAACCCTAGCCAGCACAGAAGCCTTCCAGCAACTGGCATAACAGGTACGCCTTAACCCGCTCCACCACCAGCTCAGACCCTTAAAAGAGATGGTAATTTCGGAGTATTTAAATACACCAAAGATCACCACCTCCCAAGAGCACTAGAGCAAGTGAGGGGTCATTTAGACGTTAATTTCATCAGTCCCTGTTAATATGGGAAGACACAGTGTCTATGCTTAAGGCACAACTCTCCTAAACACGAGAGTTAAGTATACAACTTTAGAATACTCTTAATTGGTCATCTCTCCCTCCGTGTTATTACTCGTGTTTACCATCTATGTCCCTTGAATATTTCTCATTTTGACAGATCATCATATTGGTACCCTGGTACTGTGGTCTGCCCCGGGTCAAGAGTACCCAATCTTCTGCAATCTGACTGTAGGAGGACAAAGAGGGCCATAGTTCCTCTAGCTCGAACTTTAGTTGCTGAATTGGGACCTCAGCAGCAGTTCTCGTCACCAGTTGACACCTCGCACCCCTACACGTCAGTCAGAGATGATGATACATACAACGGTAGGGAATTAGCTTACTTTTTCAGAGCACAAAAGTTCGCTAATTCTGTAAGTATCATATTAAATTCAGTAGGAAAAACTTGCTTTATGTCCTATAGAGACTTGGCAAGGTATGCCTACATCCTTGGACTACCAATTTTACTTTTGAGGCATTTAACTGTTTCATTTGTTTTCGAAACTCTGTTTCATTTGTTAGTAGGATTTTCTTGCCCTTATCCTCTTACATGAGTACCGGGTACAAGATTTCCTGCGCCCTTGATTTAATTTAATCATTTAACATCTTTTACTTAACTTTAATTGTTAAAGATCCCACAGGATAGGTACCAGTTGCCACGTTGTCCTGTTTCTGACATTCACTATTGAATATTCGTGTACCTTTATTTGCTAATTTCACCATGTTTCGTCTCCAAGCTTTCCGTACAAATCCAGCAGGTGAAATAGGGACTTTAAGTCGTGCCAAGAAGACTGAATTACAAACTCTTGCACATGAGTATCAACTAGAAGTTCCCTACCAAGCCAACAAAAATGACCTACACAACCTGTTGCTGGATTACTATTTAGAGCAAGGTAAGATAGACTCTGAAACTCATGAAACTTACTATATTGCAGATAAAACTGATTTGGCAACGCTGAAACTCAAACTAGAGCTGGCCAAGATTGAAGAACGAACAGCTGCAAAGGGAAGCCCTCGAACAACAAGAACGCGAAGCTGCCATGAAGAAGAGACGAACAAGAACGCGAAGCTGCCTTGAGGAGAGAAGAACAAGAACGCGAAGCTGCCTTGAGGAGAGAAGAACACGAACGTGGACTCGCCCTCCACGAACGTGAGGTCGCCTTACTCCGTGAACGTGAACGAGTACAGCTTGAAACACTCCAGGAGCGGGAACGCGTACAGCTTGAAACCAAACAACGCGAGTTGGAGATGCAACGCGAGCATGACAAGCAACAAGCGACTCTGGCTCTAGAGTGTCGTCAACGCGAAATCGCCTTGGAAACTTCACACTTCACTCAACGCCAGCAAGCTACTGCCAATCTTCCCGTCAGTTTTAATATATCACATGCAAGTAAGTTAATGCCATCCTTTGTAGAAGCAGAAGTTGATGTGTTTTTCACCACCTTTGAAACCCTTGCTAATCAACTCAGTTGGCCTGTCGACCAATGGGCCACACTTCTCAGAGTCCATCTTACAGGTAGAGCTGCAGTCACACTCAGTACTTTGGCGTCTGAGAATGACTACCACACTCTGAAACAAGCAGTGTTGGACGCCTACCTACTTTCCACCGAAAGTTATAGAAGGAAATTCCGTGACCACCTGAAGGCAAGTACCACTACCTTCCTTGAGTTTGCTAACACGAAACGGAGGTATTTCATGAAATGGCTGGAAGCAGCACATGTCTCTACTTTTACAGAACTCGTCAACCTGATGCTTGTTGAAGAATTCTTGAGACGTGTGCCGCCTCCTGTCCGCCTCTACTTAGCAGATAAAGAAGAAACCGACTACCTGAAGTGTGCTAAGTCGGCTGACACTTACAGCCTCATCCACCGGCTGACACCCGAACCATCCTCCAGTAAGAAGTCGTGGTACAGTTACGAGAAGGTGAGCCCCGATCAAGCTGGTTCACAACTGTACTGCAAGTATTGTAGACTCTATGGACATACCATAGACAAGTGTGGTAAGTCTCAATACAAGGGAATCACTGACCAACAAAGACCCAAACCAACTCCTCCTAAGTCCGGTAAGCCTGTGATGAATGTTGGTGTTGATGTTAATGATCTTTCTCTTTTCAGTAACCACCTGTATACTGGAACTGTCTCTGCCAACGGTTCAAATCCGGAGGGACGTTTCAAATTGAAGATCTTGAGGGACACAGCGGCTCTACAATCGATCATCTTGAAGTCGGCTGTGCCCAACATCACCTACACCGGAGAAACTGTCTTCATCACTGACCTCACTGCTACCACTCCATACCCTCTCGCCAGAGTCCACCTGGATTGTCCCTACGTGAACGGGGAAGTCCAAGTCGCCGTCAGGGAAAAGCCTTTTCCCATGCCTGGAGTGCAACTTCTCCTAGGCAACGACTTGGCAGAAGACCTGCAACCGACCAACCTGATCGTCATGGACAAACCCCAGGTGTGTAACTCTGTGCCAAGTAACCCTATTCTAGAGTATGTTCCAGCAGAGGTTCAAGAGAGTGATGAAGTTTCTCCTCCGGTTCTCGTGACCACCCGTGCACAAGCCGCACGTCCACAGCCAGCTGACTCTACTGCTACCGCTGTCCCTCAAGACCCTCAGAAACTCCCCCCGCATCTGACCAAGTTGGAGTTCCGTAAGTTGCAGAGGGAAGATCTTACTTTAACACCATTGTTTTTCCAGGCTGAGACTCAACCCGACAGTATTCCTGGGTTCTTCCTAGAGAACGACTTGCTCTACCGCAGATATAGACCCAGTAAACTGAAGGAGGAGGACGATTGGGCCAACATCGAACAACTTGTGATTCCTACCAGCCTGCGGCCCACTATTCTACACCTGGCCCACGGAGCATTCTCCCACTACGGCTTCAACAAGACTTACCATGGGATTCGTCAAGACTACTACTGGCCAGGTATGGTAAATAACGTCAAACAGTACGTAAAACAGTGTCATACATGTCAGATGGCAGGCAAACCGAACATCTCCATTCCCAGAGCGCCACTGATTCCCATACAGGTGCCTGCGGAACCTTTCCACAGACTCATAATAGACTGTGTTGGTCCTTTACCTCGGACCAGTTCAGGTAACGCCTACATCCTAACCATCCTGTGTCCTACCACCAGATTTCCCATAGCAGTTCCAGTGAAGAACATCACGGCTGCTACGGTTATAAAACATCTATTGAAGATCTTCACTCAATACGGATTTCCCAGGGAGATTCAAAGCGACTGTGGTACCAACTTCACCAGTGATCTCTTCAAAAGGACACTGGAGGAGTTCAACATCAAACAGGTATTGTCCAGCCCCTATCATCCTGCTTCACAGGGTTCTCTTGAACGTAGTCATCAGACAATCAAAGCACTCTTGAAAAAGTTTTGTAGTGAAACCTCGAAGGATTGGGATAAGCAGATTGACCTTATAATGTGTATTTTCAGAAGTCTCCCCAATGAGTCCCTAGGAGTATCTCCTTATGAGATGCTCTACGGCCGTAAGTGCCGTACTCCCCTTAAGGCTTTCAAAGACTCTCTCCGAGATGCCACCTTCAGTGAGCATCAGAATGTGCCCCAGTTTCTTCAAAACCTTCAACACATTCTAGAGAGAGTCCACCGCTTTGCCCATGATAATCTATTGAAAGCCCAGGTGAGAATGAAGACTCATTACGACCAGACCAGCAAAGTAAGAAAATTCAAGCCGGGAGACTTCGTCCTTGCCTATTTCCCTATCCCAGGTTCACCTTTACAAAACAGGTTTTCAGGACCCTACTGCGTCAAAGAGTGCAGGAATAATAACAACTACGTAATAGAGACTCCAGATAGGCGGCGGAAGACCCAGCTGTGCCACGTCAACCTCCTGAAGCAATATAATGGTACTCCTCCCACTGTCCTAATTAACTATTCCACCTTCACAGAACCCTACGTCCACAGTGAGACCTTCCCAGCTTCTCCTCCCGAAAGCACTGACAAGGAGTCAGCGCTTTCTAATTCCGAAATCCTTAATGATCTTCCCAAATACTTTCAGGATAATCATAGTGCACCTCTCGTCAAGATCTTCAGAGAACATCAAGAGTTGTTCCGAGATGATCCCCAAGAGTGTAATGTTACCCAGCACGACATCCAACTGCTCCCCGACACCCGGCCGATTCGTCAACCCTTCTACCGAATCAGCCCGAGCAAGAAGGAAGTCATGCGTGCTGAGGTGCAGTACCTCTTGGATCATGGACTGGCTACACCTTGTGAGTCCCCCTGGGCCTCACCTTGTATCTTGGTGCCCAAACCCCAAGGTAAGGTGCGGTTATGTACTGACTATCGTAAACTGAACAATGTCACTGTCAAGGATGCTTACCCCTTGCCAAGGATAGATGACATCCTTGATGCCATTGGTAGTGCCCAGTACTTGTCCCAAGTGGACTTGCTTAAGGGGTACTATCAAGTGTGTCTAACGGAGCGCGCTAAAGAGATATCTGCCTTCATCACTCCTTTTGGACTTTTCAGATATGAACGCCTTCCTTTCGGACTATGTAATGCCCCGGCCACCTTTCAAAGAGCTGTCAACCGTGTCATCCAGGGCTTGGATAACACATACGCCTACCTGGACGATATCGTCGTAGCCTCCAACACCTGGAGTGAACATCTGCTCCAGCTGCGACGTCTGTTCTCCAAGCTCCTGACAGCCGGCCTCACCATCAACCTGGGCAAGTCCACTTTCGCGAAAGGTAAAGTGCGTTATCTGGGTCATGTTATTGGGAGTGGCAGCATAGCTCCGTTAGACTCGCACACTCAAGCCATCCAACAGTATCCACAGCCTACCACCAGGAAGCAGCTCCTGCGCTTCCTTGGTCTTGCCTCTTACTACCGTAGGTTTGTGAGGAATTTCAGTACAGTCGCCACACCTCTAATTCTATTAACCAGTCCCAAGCAACGGTATAATTGGACCATGCAGCAAACCGTTGCTTTCGAACAACTCAAATTCCTCCTCTGTTCTAACCCCATTCTCGCCTCTCCAGATATCACCAAGCCTTTCGTCCTTCATGTCGACGCCAGTGGTACCGGCGTTGGTGGTGTCCTGATGCAACAACGAGGCGAGGAGGTTCTACCTGTCAGCTACTACAGCTACAAACTGAAACCACACCAGAGGAACTACAGCACTATTGAAAAGGAGCTACTATCCATCGTCCTGAACCTCCAACACTTCGCTCCGTACCTACAAGGCGCCAGGTCTACCACCATCTTCTCAGACCACAACCCTCTCCGCTTCCTACATCAAGCCCAATTCTCCAACCAGCGTCTTCTACGATGGGCTCTGTATTTACAAGACTTCAACCTGGAGATCCGCTATATCAAGGGTTCTGACAACACCATAGCCGATGCCCTCTCCAGAGTTTATGAAGTAGAAGCGACTCCACCACATAACGACGTACTTCTTCCAGAACCGCAGGCTTCGGGGGAGAGTTGTGACGATAATCTCCTTCAAGAGATTGAGCCTGCTCTTCCCTCCACAATTACGTCGTTAAAACTATATGAAACTACTATGGAAGAAATGTCCAACAACGACAACAACACCAGCAAGGTTTGCCAGAGCACAAAACGTATGCAGCCAGAGACACCTGCTCAGACTCAAACCGCCAAACTACCTGTCTTACTACCGGCTCCGCTGATTGGTCGCCGGTCTGGCTGCAACTGCACTCGCCCCCCCCATACTACTTGATGTCTGGGGTCGCCACGACCTCAGACCTCAGAATATTCTGTGCTTCCACAGTTACCACTCCTCCCGGCTAGACGTTAGCGTATACTGAGAGAGGTGGTAGCTTAAAGCCAATATTCCAGCACCTTACCTTTATTTTTGTATTGCACTTCTTGTTATTTTGTCTTAACGTAACTTTTCATTGTGTCATTTAATTATTCTTATTATTTTGATTGATTGATTTTATTATACAAATTTGTTTGTCCCTTTTTTTCATGTTTTGATTTATTTAACGTAATTAAAATTTCATTGTTAAAGTTTACTTGTGTTTTGTGTGTCTTCTCCTTACCTTACCACAGACGAAGTTCCAGTTTTTCTATTTTTTTTTATAACTATGTGACGAGGCCATACCCCTAGCCTTAAACAGCCGAACACCAACGCGTTACCGTCACAATATATATATATATATATATATATATTATATATATATATATATATATATATATATATATATATATATATATATATATATATATATATATATATATATATATATATATAACATATATTATTAAATATGACCGAAAAAGTAAGATTAATAATTCTAACACGAATTTTCCTCAATCTTTCGTACATTACGCTTCACCGTTGATGGTAATTCAAAGATCAATTCTCCAAAATTCATTTTTATTTCTAGTCTGGACGCGACACTTGAGCGAGTTTTCGTAAAACTTATTACATTTTCAAAGACTTCACAAATACACAACTGATTAGAACTTGCGTTTGAATTAGATTTTATATCTACATTGAGTGAGGTGGGATCTACGATGTGGCATTAGTGTGGATGAGGTGAAAACAATAGGGGATATTAATAGGGTATTTAAATTCAAACACAAGACAGAACACGAAACAATGGGTATTGAATAGAAGAAGTAATTGTAGAAAGCCTATTGGTACATATTTCTTGATGCTTCTATATTGGAGCGGATTCTTTGAAGGGGGTAGAATATAGTTGTGCAATAATTGGCTTTTGATTGCTGGTGTTGACTTCTTGATGTGTAGTTGCCTCGCAAACGTCAGCCGCCTGCTATCCGCTGTATCTATCGATGATTTCTGTGTTGTTGTGCTAAGATTTCTCTGGTGATGGTTTGGTTGGTGGAAGAGGAGAGGCCTATGGTTCCTTAATGGAGCCCTGTTGCTTAGGAATCGTTAAAACGCCTGGAAAAAGAGATGTTGTTGTCTTGCCTATATACTGAGTTTTTTTTAGGCTTACAATACCCAAGAGGGCATTTGAAGGCATAGACGACGTTGGTCTTTTTAAAGCGTTCTGCTTTGTTTCTGGATAGTTTCTCATAGGCTGGCCTTTTTTTTTTTTTTTTATAATAAATTGTCTGTCGTATCTTCTGAATTTTTGTCTGTAGAGAGAGAGAGAGAGAGAGAGTGAGAGAGAGAGAGAGAGACGAGAGAGAGAGAGCGAGGAGATGAGGAGAGAGAGAGAGAGAGGAGAGAGAGGAGAGAGAGAGAGGATAGAGCGAGAGAGAGAGAGAGAGAGAGAGAGAGATGAGAGGAGAGAGGGAGGAGAGAGCGAGAGAGAGAGGAGAGAGAGAGAGAGAGAGGAGAGAGAGAGAAGAGAGAGAGAGAGAGAGAGAGAGAGAGAGCGAGAGAGAGAGAGAGAGAGAGAGGAGATGAGAGAGAGAGAGAGAGAGAGAGAGAGAGAGAGAGAGAGGAGAGAGAGAGATGGGAGAGGAGAGAGAGACGAGAGAGAGAGAGAGAGAGGAGAGAGAGAGAGAGAGAGAGAGGAGGAGGAGAGAGAGAGAGAGGGGGGAGGGAGGGGAGGGGTGGGGGAGGAAGGGGAGGGTATGGGGGGAGGTGGAAGTGAGGGAGGGGATGGAAGTGAGGGTGTGTGGGGCGGATTAGTGCAGGAGGGTTGAGAGGGAGTGTGTGTGTGTGTGTGTGTTGTGTGTGTGTGTGGTGTGTGTGTGTGTGTGTGTGTGTGGAGTTGTATATATGAGATATTTAGACCTACTTTAAATTATTTATTTTCAGTCAGGTGTGGGCGATGGGTACACCTTATTGATGACCTAGAGAGTCACTCTGTACACCTTATTGATGACCTAGAGAGGGGGGTACCTACTGTCAGCTCACCCCGAGCAAGCACGCCTAGGTGAGTTTGAAGAGATGTCCTTATGGCGGGGTTGGTTGCCTGTCCTCTTCTCTGCCCTGGTATCAATGTTGTCTCCACGTGTTCCTGGTATACCATTCGTTCCTATCTTCCTCACTGGTCGTCAGCCACTATGTGCAACTTAGTATACGATCCAAAACGGTGCACACACTTCGGGGGATCAATCACTATGTAAGCTACAATCCGCTTCACAACATCACTCAGCAAGCAAATCATAGGTCCTGGCTAGGCTGACCCATCGGTACATACTGACCTTGCCTCTCGACCTTATTTTTGCGTTCTTAATTGCTCTACCGCTGTAGGAGCTCACTATACACTTGATCACTGCGTTTGTGTACACTCCTGTGACAAAAAAAACTCTTGTCTCCGTAACACTTCAATGTCTCGAGATAACTGATGTTATTCACGGACCCTACGGACACCACATGTGACTCTCTCCACGACCAGACGATATCCATGTGTGTGTGTGTGTGTGTGTGTGTGTGTACTCACCTAATTGTGCTTGCGGGGGTTGAGCTCTGGTTCTTTGGTCCCGCCTCTCAACTGTCAATCAACAGGTGTACAGGTTCCTGAGCCTACTGGGCTCCATCATATCTACATTTGAAACTGTATGGAGTCAGCCTCCACCACATCACTGCCTAATGCAGTCCATCTGTCAACTACTCTGACACTGAAAAATGTTTTTTCTAACGTCCCTGTGGCTCAGTTGGGTACTCAGTTTCCACCTGTGTCCCCTTGTTTGCGTACCACTCGCGTTAAACAGTTTATCTTTATCTACCCTGTCAATTCCTCTGAGAATTTTGTAGGTAGTGATCATGTCTCCCCTTACTCTTCTGTCTTCTAATGGCGAGAGGTGCATTTCTCGCAGCCTTTCTTCGTAACTCATGCCTCTTAGTTCTGGGACCAGCGTAGTGGCATGTCTAAACATTTTCCAGCTTCGTCTTGTGCTTGACATGGTACGGGCTCCATGCTGGGGCCGCATACTCCAGGATTGGTCTTACGTATGTGGTATACAAGATTCTGAATGATTCCTTACACAGGTTGCTGAAGGCTGTTCTGATGTTAGCCAGCCTCGCATATGCCGCAGACGTAATTCTTTTTTATGTGGGCTTCAGGAGACAGGTTTGGTGTGATATCAATTCCTAGATCTTTCTCTTTGTCCGTTTCATTAAGTACTTCATCTCCTATTCTGTATCCTGTGTCTGGCCTCCTGTTTCCACCGCCTAGTTTCATTACTTTGCATTTACTCGGATTAAACTTTAGCAGCCATTTGTTGGACCTTTCATTCAGTCTGTCTAGGTCGTCCTGTAGCCTCCTACTATCATCCTCTGTTTCAATCCTCCTCATAATTTTTGCATCGTCAGCAAACATTAAGACAAACGAGTCTATACCCTCTGGGAGATCATTTACATATATCAGAAACAGAATAGGTCCATGTACTGACCCCTGCGGGACTCCACTTGTGACGTCACGCCAATCTGAGACCTCACCCCTCACAGAGACTCGTCTTCTGTTGCTTAGGTACTCCCTTATCCAACGGAGTACCTTCCCTTTTACTCCAGCCTGCATCTCCAGCTTTTCCACTAGCCTCTTGTGTGGTACTGTATCAAAGTCTTTCTGGCAATCCAAAAATATGGAGTCTGCCCACCCCTCGCTTTCTTGCCTGGTTTTTGTTGCCTGGTTGTAGAATTCAATTAGCCCTGTGAGGCAGGACTTGCCATCCCTGAACCCATGTTGATGCTGTGTTACAAAGTTCAGTGGAGAATGGCAGGCACAGTGCTTCTGCTCCTTCCTTTATTATCCAAGGAAAGATTCCATCTGGGCCTATGGCCTTTGTCACATCCAACTCTATTAAACACTTCCTTACATCCCCGCTGGTAATCTCAAAGTCTTCCAGTGGTTCCTGGTTAACTATTCCCTCTCTTATCTCTGGAATTTCTCCTTGCTTTAAGGTGAAGACCTCCTGGAATTTCTTATTCAGTTTCGCACACACTTCCTTGTAGTTTGTAGTGAATCCTTCTGCCCCTATCCTTATTTTCATTACACTGTTCCTTTACTGTTGTTTTTCTCCTGATGTGGTTGTGCAGTAATTTAGGTTGAGTCTTTGCCTTGCTTGCGATGTCTTTTTCGTATTTTTTTTTTTGTGCCTCTACTCATCCTGACATATTCATTCCTGGCACTCTGGTATCTTTCTCTGCTCTCAAGTATCCTGTTATTCCTATAGTTTCTCCACGCCCTTTTACTTTGGTGCTTAGCTAGCCTACATTTCTGATTAAACCATGGGTTTCTCATCTTCACTTCATTGTTTTCCTTTTAGACAGGGACAAACTTGTTTGCTGCTTCCTTGCACTTCTGCGTGATGAAGTCCATCATGTCTTGGGCTGTCTTTCCCCTGAGCTCTGTTTCCCATGTTATTTCTGTTAGGAATTTTCTTATCTCCTCATAGTTTCCCTTTTGGAATGCTAGCCTTTTGTTTTTAGTACTCCTCCTCGAGTTCGATAACCCTTCGTCAACCAGATACTCAAACGTCAGTACACTGTGGTCGCTCATTCCTACTGGGGCCTCAAATCCGCTTTTCCTTTATGTCTAAGTCGTTCAGAGTGAAGACTAGGTCGAGTCTCGCTGGTTCATCGTTTGCTCTGATCCTAGTGAGTTCACTGACATGTTGGCTTAGAAAGTTTCTTGTCGCCACCTCCATTAGTTTGGCTCTCTATGTATCCTCTCCTCCATGCGGTTCCTTGTTCTCCCAGTCTGTCCTTCCGTGATTGAAGTCCCACATGATGAGCAGATGGAATCTATTTCAACAGGTATAAGGTAGAGAATAGATAAGGTCACTAGTCACTTAGGTGTTAAAGGCCCTATGTGGGTAGTGTGTGTGTGTATGTGAGGGGTGGGTGGGGGGAAAGAGGGAGAATAGTAGTAACGAATAGTAAAGGAGTGCCGGACCAACCGGGCTGTGGTGGGTATGTGGGCCTGCGGGCCGCTCCAAGCAACAGCCTGGTGGACCAAACTCTCACAAGTCGAGCCTGGCCTCGGGCCGGGCTTGGGGAGTAGAAGAACTCCCAGAACCCCATCAACCAGGTATCAACCAGGTAAGTAGAGTGGTGTGGTCCTGTTGATCCATCTGCCTTACGCACCAGAGCCACAGGGATATGTATCCTATCCTCTATACTTTTGATTCTAAATACCTCAGATAATATATTTCAAATTAAATATTTTAAATCCCTCTGTACACATATCGATGACCTTAGAGAGGAGGGGGTACTTACCAACAGCTCACCCCAAGCAAGCACAGTACTAGGTGAGTTTGAGGTGGTGACCATATGCTGAGGTTTGGGTCGACAGTCCTCTCCTGCTGCTCCTCGTCAATGTTGTCCCCACGTGGCCTGATTATGCTATTCTTCCTGTACTTCTCACTGACCTTCAATCAGCATATACAATGTAACATACCTTCAACAAGGTGTGCACACTCTTGGAGATTGATCACCATGATTGCTATATGTCCGCTTCCCAAAACACTTTTCTAGCCAAGTCGTCCGACCTGGTTGAACTCTCCCACGGTATGACTCTTTGTTGCCGCCACTCAACCTTATTTTGTCCTTAACTGATCTAACGCTATAGGAGCTCACTATACACTTGATCACTGCGTTTGTGTACACTCCTGTGTAACATTTCAATGTCTTGAGATAATTGACGTTAGTCGCTGACGCCCTGCTGACACATGTGTCTCTCACCACTCTCCTCTCACCACTCTGAGGTGTGAAGATCTGTGAGTTGGTTAACAGGGTCTCAGAGGATGCTGGAGTAAGGGGGAGGGGGTCATCGGATGGGGGGACAGGGAGTGTATGGGGTAAGGAAGGAGGGGGGACAGAGAAGATATGGGGTGAGGGGGGAGAGGGGGGACAGGGAGGGTATTGGATGAAGGAGGAGGAGGAGGAACATGGTGGGAATGGGGAAGTGCGGGGGGGGGAGGAGGGATGTTATGAACCCATTTAAACCATGTATGGCTGGTGTATGATGTGATCATACCTTAGTATAGAATAGGTAGTGTAGCCTAACCTACTGTTTCTTAAACATATGAATATATGTATCTGTTCTTAAATTCTACGTTCTACTGTATATAACATAATATATTTTTATGTACCTTGTGTACATTAATATACCTGATGTATTATGCCAGTAATACGTATGTATTATGATACATTTCCTAGCTGAGTAATGAGAAAGTCTATGGTCACTTTGCATTGATAGTACTTAGTACTTGACATACTTGTTTTATGAGAACATATACCAATAGTCAGTGTTGTTGCTAGGTTGTATATATTACATTTATATTAATGTATAATGATGTATTAGAGCTGGACCGGTAAAGTTTTAGAATCCTCCCTTAACCCCTCCCCTTCCCAGCCCGTCCTCCCCTTCCCCATGTGTACCGCCTACAGTCAGTGATGCCATGTCTCGTAGATATAAACTCTTATTTGATCTTTGAATATATAAATAGATTATCACTTGTGTGTATGACAAAATGCTTTGTTACTTTCTTGGGAAATGTATTGTACTATACTATTTATATGTATGTTTAAGGATTTATTGCTTGTAAATGTCACGTTCTGAAATAGAGACACATGAAAGAATAGTGACGGGTATGTTGCAGAGTTGGATAAAGTGTCTCTCGGGGCTCTCTCGGCAGCCGCGAGCTCACTGCTCAGTTGGATGTTCAGAAGAGAGGTCGCACTGCGTCGCGCTCATTTGTGTGGCTTTATGTAGGGCCCTATGCGCTTGTAACATATAATATGTACCTTTATTGATATGTCATGGATCAGTCTGCCAATGTTCACCATTTTGTCTGGGTCGTAGATAATATTTATGTATTATTTATGTGGTGGAATTCTAAGGGCATTCAGTGACTGGATGATATTGCCTTTTCACCCCACTAGTGATATTTTGTGACACCACCATTCTGTAATCCTGTAGATTACTTTGATTTTAAGGATGCTAGAGCTAGTGTACCACCGCACTAGGATAGAGCCTAGTGGCAGCTAGCTCCGATGGTGTTCAGTACAGTGCATGATGATTCCAGATAGTTTGCAGTACAGTGTATGATGATGATTCCAAAGAGTTTGTCGTACAGTGCATGATGACTGATGATCTCGCAGAGTTGAGTTTATTGTCATGAAATAGTATCAGTTGTAGAGAACTTAGTCTTTTCTTTTTTATTTCCGGTGCCTTATTTTACATGACCCAGTAAACTGGTTCATTTTTAGTGATTTTGTTTACTTCCCCTAGGCACGTATAGAAGGCTAGGTGATCTTACTGAGTTGTTGATCACATTATTAGTTCCAGCGATGCTGTGGAGCATGAGGGCACGACAGGGGACATGCGGGAATGGGGGAGGGGTGAAAGAGTGGGTTTGGTGTGTGTGGGGGGGGGAGGTTTGACTGAGTATTTGAGTGGGGGACAAGGAGGGTTCCGGGTAGGGAGGGTTTTCTCTGCGGAGGAGGGTGGTGGTTCTGCCCTCCCCCTCTGGTGTTGCTGGGTGTGTGTGTGTGTGTGTGTGTGTGTGTGTATTCACCTAGTTGGGCTTGCAAGGATTGAGCTCTACTCTTCGGCCCACCTCTCAACTGTTACTAACTTGTAACTTTTTTTTTCTTCACACACACACACACACACACACACACACACACACACACACACACACACACACACACACACACACACACACACACACACACACAGGAAGCAACCCGTAACAGCTGTCCAACACATAGGTACATATATACTGCTAGGTAACAGAGGCATCAGGGTAAAAGAAACTCTGCCCATTGTTTCCTGCCGGCGTCGGGAATCGAACCCTGGACCACAGGATTACGTGTACAGCGTGCTGTCTACTCAGCCACTGGACCCCTGCACTTAGCCAATGGTCCCCAGTGTGTGGGTGTACTCACTTATTTGTGCTTGCGGGGGTTGAGCTTTGGTTCTTTTGTCCCCTCTCTCAACTGTCAATCAACTGGTGTACAGATTCCTGACCCTACTGCGCTCTATCATATCTACATTTAAAACTGTGTATGGAGTCAACCTCCACCACATCATTGCCTAATGCATTCCATCCGTTAACTACTCTGACACTGAAAAAGTTCCTTCTACCGTCCCTGTGGCTCATGTGGGTACCCAGTTTCCACATTTGTCCCCTTGTTCGCGTCCCACCAGTGTTGAATAGTTTATCCTTGTTTACCCGGTCGATTCCTCTGAGGATTTTATAGGTTGTGATCATGTCTCCTCTTACTCTTCTGTCTTCCAGTGTCGTAAGGTGCATTTCCCGCAGCCTTTCCTCGTAACTCATGCCTCTTAGTGCTGGGACTAGTCTAGTAGCATACCTTTGGACTTTTTCCAGCTTCGTCTTGCGCTTGACAAGGTACGGGCTCCATGCTGGGGCCGCATACTCCAGGATTGGTCTTACATATGTGGTGTACAAGATTCTGAATGATTTCTTATACAGGTTCCTGAACGCTGTTCTGAGGTTAGCCAGCCTCGCATATGCCGCAGACGTTATTCTTTTAATGTGGGCTTCAGGAGAGAGGTTTGGTGTGATATCAACTCCTAGATCTTTCTCTCTGTCCGTTTCATTAAGTACTTCATCTCCAATTCTGTATGCTGTGTCTGGCCTCCTGTTTCCACTGCCTATTTTCATTACTTTGCATTTACTCGGGTTGAACTTCGACATCCATTTGTTGGACCATTCACTCAGTCTGTCTAGGTCATCTTGTAGCCTCCTACTTTCATCCTCTGTTTCAATCCTCCTCATAATTTTTGCATCATCGGCAAACATTGAGAGAAACGAAACCCTCTGGGAGATCATTTACATATATCAGAAACAGTATAGATCCAAGGACTGACCCCTGCGGGACTCCACTCGTAACGTCTCACCAATTTGAGACCTCACCCCTCACACTGACTCATTGTCTCCTGTTGCTTAGGTACTCCTTTATCCAACGGAGTACCTTCCCGTTCACTCCAGCCTGCATCTCCAGCTTTTTCACTAGCCTCTTGTGTGGTACTGTATCAAAGGCTTTCTGACAATCCAATAATATGCAGTCTGCCCATCCCTCTCTTTCTTGCCTTATTTTTGTTGCCTGGTCATAGATTTCAAGTAACCCTGTGAGGCAGGACCTCCCATCCCTGAACCCATGTTGATGCTGTGTTACAAAGATCTTTCACGCCAGATGCTCCACTAGGTTTCTTCGCACAATCTTCTCCATCAGCTTGCATGGTATGCAGGTTAGGGACACTGGCCAGTAGTTCAGTGCCTCCTGTCTATCCCCTTTCTTGTATATCGGGACTACGTTAGCTGCTTTCCAAATATCTGGCAGTTCCCTTGTTGCCAGTGATTTGTTATACACTATGGAGAGTGGTAGGCACAGTTCTTCATTCCTTTAGTATCCAAGGGGAGATTTCATCTGGGCCTATAGCCTTTGTCACATCCAACTCTAGTAAACACTTCCTTACTTCCCCACTGGTAATCTCAAGCTCTTCCAGTGGTTCCTGGTTAGCTATTCCCTCTCTTATCTCTGGAGTTTCTCCTTGCTCGAAGGTGAAGACCTCCTGGAATTTCTTATTCAGTTCCTCACACACTTCCTGGTCGTTTGTGGTGTGAATATGCATGTATTCACCTAGCTGTTCTTGCGGTGGTTGAGCTCTGCTCTTTCGGCAGCCTCTCAACTGTCAATCAATCAACTGTAACTAACTAATGTCCCCCCCCCCCACCACGCACACAACCAGGAAGCAGCTCCGTAACAGCTGTCTAACTCCCAGGTACCTATTTACTGCTAGGTAACAGGGTCATCAGGGTGAAAGAAACTTTGCCCTGCACACTGTCCGCTCAGCTACCAGACCCCTAAACCCCCAGACTCTTTAACATTTGTGTGACGGAGTGTCTGGGAAAGAGAGAATGTTATCATGTTATAACCATAACTTGTTCCTATGTCAACTCTGGCTGCCGATCCCCTGACAAATACTACAAACCAAAACAGTCTACCCTGCAGATTTTCAACACAGGAAAACAGTTGTGTTATATATATTTTTGGACTAAAAATTTACATGTATCGTGAGCATTTGTCATAGAAACATATTTAAAGACAACTCAATAACAAATCTTCCAGAAATTAGTAAATATTCCATTACAAATTTTCTACTTACAGAAATGTTAGCCAAATATCCTTAGATTGCTAACTATAGGTAGTAAATGTGGCTGATTGTAACCTTTCCACAGCCGCCCTCTGCATGAGGGTGTGGAGTGGCGTGTATGATAAGTAAATCATATTATGAAACAATCTCCTCACATTTGTAAGCTGCTTAATTTACGTAACGTTACTTGTATTCATTCTTGAACCCATTGTTGATATAATAATTCATTACACAGAGCAAGTAGCTTATGGAAACTGTAATTTGTTTACCTAAATGAATTTCTGGGCTGAATTAATGAATATATATATATATATATATATATATATATATATATATATATATATATATATATATGCGAACAAGCCTGAATGGTCCCCAGGACAATATGCAACTGAAAACTCACACCCCAGAAGTGACTCGAACCCATACTCCCAGAAGCAACGCAACTGGTATGTACAAGACGCCTTAATCCACTTGACCATCACGACCGGACATAATGAGGTGATAGCCGAGGCTATTTGAACCACCCCACCGCCGGCACTCGGATAGTTATCTTGGGCATAGCATTTTACCAAATCACCTCATTCTTTGTGTATGCAAATTTGCCTGATGGACACCTTAGGGGACATAATTGTGGGCATAATTATATAATATTAGTTATATATATATATATATATATATATAATATATATATATATATATATATATATATATATATATATATATATATATATATATATATATATATATATATATATATATATATATATATATATATGCAGAATAACCACATGTGAAAAATAGAAAATGCTTAACGCGTTTTCGGCTAATTCGCCTTCATCAGAGCAAAGTAGAATGAAGATAAGATTGCTGATCAGACCTTTATATCCGCCTGGGCAGATCACCTGACCACCAAAAATAAGTGGAGGAAAGGAATTATAAGAAAGAAGGATACTGCAGAAGGCCTATTGGCCCATACCAGGCAGCTCCTATTAATATCTCCAAGTGACATACGAGTTAAATGATTGCTATATTATTTTGACGTGCTATATTGAGGCTTAAATAGGGATCCAACTTGTACATACCGGGGCTCACATTAAGGCTGTTTTTACAATGTTTGACCAGAGCAGACTCGATCACGTTTCGTTCAACAAAATCCTTACTTTTAACAATACATTTTGCCCCTGTGAAGTCGATAGAATGATTACATAAACTGGAATGTAAATACAATGCACTGGATTGCTGGGCTGTACGAATAGCATATGAATGCTGTTTTAAACGCGAGGAAAGGGTTTTCCTTTCGAAAGGCGATTATCGTCACCTGTGTGACGATAATCTCCTTCAAGAGATTGAGCCTGCTCTTCCCTCCACAATTACGTCGTTGAAATTATATAAAACTACTATGGAAGAAATGTCCAACAACGACAACAACACCAGCAAGGTTTGCCAGAGCGCAAAACGTATGCAGCCAGAGACACCTGCTCAGACTCAAACCGCCAAACTACCTGTCTTACTACCGGCTCCGCTGATTGGTCGCCGGCCGGGCTGCAACTGCACTCAACCCCCCCATACTACTTGATGTCTGGGGTCGCCACGACCTCAGAATATTCTGTGCTTCCGCGGTTACCACTCCTCCCGGCTAGACGTTAGCGTATACTGAGAGAGGTGGTAGCTTAAAGCCAATATTCCAGCACCTTACCTTTATTTTTGTATTGCACTTCTTGTTATTTTGTCTTAACGTAACTTTTCATTGTGTCATTTAATTATTCTTATTTTGATTGATTGATTTTATTATACGAATTTGTTTGTGCATTTTATTCATGTTTTATTTCTTTAACGTAATTAAAATTTCATTGTTAAAGTTTACTTGTGTTTTGTGTGTCTTCTCCTTACCTTACCACAGACGAAGTTCCAGTTTTCTATTTTTTTTTATAACTATGTGACGAGGCCATACCCCTAGCCTTAAACAGCCGAACACCAACGCGTTACCGTCACACCTGTCTGGCCGATATAAACACATGCACACTCATTACAAGGGATGGAATACACACAACCTGCTACAGACGAGGGCGAGTTTTTAATTAACATGGAATTAACTGTAATATCATTTTTGAACACTAGATTAATATTAAGGTTCTTCAGGGCTGGGGCAAGATTTACTAGACCCTCAGAATTTGGTAATACCAACGAATTTTTCAGTTCTGGTTTAGACTTAGTAGTCTGTTTGTAGAAAGTCCTTTTTGCTTGACCAAACGCAAGATCCAAGATCGATTTTGGGTATTTTAACTTCTTCCCAATTTCAAATATATTTGCTATTTCTTCGTCGAAAAATTCCGGACTGCAAACTCTCAGGGCTCTGAGAAACATACCAGAAAAAACTGCCCGCTTGACCTGAACATGATGATTTGAATAGAAATGTACATACGAGCACACATTGGTAGGTTTCCTATACACATTGAATTTGAAACTCCTACCAATTCTATGAATCATGATGTCTAAAAAAGGCAGAACACCATTCACTTCGTTCTCAATTGTGAATTTAATTGACGGAACCAGCGAATTAATTTGATTGAGAAAATCAGTTTCGTCATGATTAACCGGCCACAGGCACAAAATATCGTCAACGTACCTGTACCAAAGCAAATTTGAGGGTAAAATCCTGGGAAGGATATTTGTTTCGAAACATTCCATGTACAGATTGCTCAAAACAGGGGAGAGGGGATTACCCATCGCCATGCCAAATGTTTGTTTATAAAATGAATCATTAAAGCTGAAATAATTATCTTAAATGCACAATTTTATAAGTTCAATAATGGTGTTAGTAGGCAAAGTTAAATTATACCTTGGGAGTAGATCCCGTAAAAAAGACAACAGATCATCAACAGGAACCCTAGTAAACAGAGCCGTCACATCAAAACTAACAAGTTTAAAATCATAATTTAATTTCAAACTAGACAACTTGTTAACCAAGTCCAAGTTGTTTGTTATGTGTGAGTTGGAAATGGAACCTACTACTGGAGACAAGACTTGGACAAGCCATTTGGAAAGTCTATATGCCACAGATCCAACAGAACTAATAATAGGTCTTGCAGGATTATTCGGTTTGTGTGTTTTAATAAGCCCATATAGATATGGGAGAGAAGGGGAACGACTTAAAAACTTAGGAATCAACTCCTTATCGTTCTTGAGCACGGTTTTAAGAGTTTTGTTGAAATGAGCAATAACTCTTTCAATAGGGTCACTATTAACAGGTAAGTAAGTGTCTCTGTCCTCCAATAACTGGTTCATTTTTTGGACGTAGTCTTCTTTGTCCATGATGACAACAGCATTGGACTTATCAGCTTTAGTGATATGTAGAGAGTTATCTTTTTTGAGGGTTTTGAAAGCTCGCATAAACCTTATGCGAGCGTTCTTATCTTCATTCTACTTTGCTCTGATGAAGGCGAATTAGCCGAAAACGCGTTAAGCATTTTCTATTTTTCACATGTGGTTATTCTGCATACTTGGATCAGTGTTTTTGTGATCATTGCTGCATATATATATATATATATATATATATATATATATATATATATATATATATATATATATATTAGTATATTTTGGTAGCAGTCTTTCCTGTAGACATATATTATTAAATATGACCGAAAAAGTAAGATTAATAATTCTAACACGAATTTTCTCGATCTTTCTTACGTTTCTTTTCACTGTTGATGGTAATTCAAAGATCAATTCTCCAAAATTCATTTTTATTTCTAGTCTGACGCGACACTTGAGCGAGTTTCGTAAAACTTATTACATTTTCAAAGACTTTAGTTTACAAACACACAACTGAAACTGAATAGAGCTTACACATCTTCGATTTTATATCTACATTTGGGTGAGGTGGATGAGGTGAAAACAAACTTTCATCAATGGGTATTGAATGGGTATTAAATTAAAACACAAGACAGAACACGAAACAATGGGTATTGAATGGAAGTAATTGTAGAAAGCCTATTGGTCCATATTTCTTGATGCTTCTATATTGGAGCGGAGTCTTGAAGTGGGTAGAATATAGTTGTGCATTAATTGGCTTTTGATTGCTGGTGTTGACTTCTTGATGTGTATTGCCTCGCAGACGTCGAGCCGCCTGCTATCGCTGTATTTATCGATGATTTCTGTGTTGTTTGCTAAGATTTCTCTGGTGATGGTTTGGTTGTGGGAAGAGGCTATAAGTTCCTTAATGGAGCCCAGTTGCTTATGCATCGTTAAACGCCTGGAAAGAGATGTTGTTGTCTTGCCTATATACTGAGTTTTTTGAGGCTTACAATCCCCAAGAGGGCATTTGAAGGCATAGACGACGTTGGTCTCTTTTAAAGCATTCTGCTTTGTTTCTGGAGAGTTTTTCATGAGTAGGCTGGCCGTTTTTTTTGGTTTTATAATAAATTGTCAGTTGTATCTTCTGATTTTGGTCTCTAGGGATAACAGACAACTTTTTTCAAAATTTAGGGATTTTTTTAGGGAAATTTAGGGAAAACTGTAGGGATTTTTTGTCTGTAGTTATCCCTACAGACAAAAATCAGAAGATACAACTGACAATTTACTATAAAACCAAAAAAACGGCCAGCCTACTCATGAGAAACTCTCCAGAAACAAAGCAGAACGTTTTAAAAGAGACCAACGTCGTCTATGCCTTCAAATGCCCTCTTGGGGATTGTAAGCCTAAAAAAACTCAGTATATAGGCAAGACAACAACATCTCTTTCCAGGCGTTTAACGATGTATAAGCAACAGGGCTCCATTAAGGAACATATAGCCTCTTCCCACAACCAAACCATCACCAGAGAAATCTTAGCAAACAACACAGAAATCATCGATAGATACAGCGATAGCAGGCGGCTCGACGTCTGCGAGGCACTACACATCAAGAAGTTAACACCAGCAATCAACAGCCAATTAATGCACAACTATATTCTACCCACTTCAAGACTCCGCACCAATATAGAAGCATCAAGAAATATGGGCCAATAAGCCCTTTGCAGTTATTTCCATTCCTCCCTTTAATTTATCCAATTTATACCCATTGTACCTTGTTCTGTCTTGTGTTGAAAGTTTTGTTGATCTCATCCAAAACTGTTGTAACATATCACCTCACCGAAATGCGAGTACATAAGACAAAAGCAGTTTAAATGATAGCATAGTAAAACTCTGTTTAGTGTTTGCAGGTTATAGTTGTGTGAGTGTGTAAACTGAAGTCTTTGAAAATGTAAAAAGGTTTTACGAAACACGTTCAAGTGTTGCGTCAGACTAGAAATAACAATTAATTTTAGAGAAATGATATTTCAATTATCATCGACAGTAAAAAGAAACATAAGAAATATTGAGAAAATTCGAGTTAGAATTATTAATCTTACTTTTTCGGTCATATTTAATAATATATGTTTACAAGAAAGACTGCTACCAAAATATACTAATATATATATATATATATATATATATATATATATATATATATATATATATATATATATATATATATATATATATATATATATATATATATATATATATATATGCGAACAAGCCTGAATGGTCCCCAGGACTATATGCGAATGAAAACTCACACCCCAGAAGTGACTCGAACCCATACTCCCAGGAGCAACCCAACTAGTAACTACAGGGCGCCTTAATCCACTTGACCATCACAGCCGTCAAAAGGAAGAGATAGCCGAGGCTATTTGAGCCACTTCCCCGACGGCAACTCGGATGGTAATCTTGGGTATAGCATTTCACCAAATCACCTCATTCTTTGGGGCACACGTGAGGAACACAAATGCGAACAAGCCTGAATGGTCCCCAGGACTATATGCGAATGAAAACTCACACCCCAGAAGTGACTCGAACCCATACTCCCAGGAGCAACGCAACTGGTAACTACAGGGCGCCTTAATCCACTTGACCATCACGGCCGTCAAAAGGAAGTGATAGCCGAGGCTATTTGAGCCACTTCCCCGACGGCAACTCGGATGGTAATCTTGGGCATAGCATTTCACCAAATCACCTCATTCTTTGGGGCACACGTGAGGAACACAAATGCAAACAAGCCTGAATGGTCCCCAGGACTATATGCGAATGAAAACTCACACCCCAGAAGTGACTCGAACCCATACTCCCAGGAGCAACGCAACTGGTAACTACAGGGCGCCTTAATCCACTTGACCATCACGGCCGTCAAAAGGAAGTGATAGCCGAGGCTATTTGAGCCACTTCCCCGACGGCAACTCGGATGGTAATCTTGGGCATAGCATTTCACCAAATCACCTCATTCTTTGGGGCACACGTGAGGAACACAAATGCGAACAAGCCTGAATGGTCCCCAGGACTATATGCGAATGAAAACTCACACCCCAGAAGTGACTCGAACCCATACTCCCAGGAGCAACACAACTGGTAACTACAGGGCGCCTTAATCCACTTGACCATCACGGCCGTCAAAAGGAAGTGATAGCCGAGGCTATTTGAGCCACTTCCCCGACGGCAACTCGGATGGTAATCTTGGGCATAGCATTTCACCAAATCACCTCATTCTTTGGGACACACGTGAGGAACACAAATGCGAACAAGCCTGAATGGTCCCCAGGACTATATGCGAATGAAAACTCACACCCCAGAAGTGACTCGAACCCATACTCCCAGGAGCAACGCAACTGGTAACTACAGGGCGCCTTAATCCACTTGACCATCACGGCCGTCAAAAGGAAGTGATAGCCGAGGCTATTTGAGCCACTTCCCCGACGGCAACTCGGATGGTAATCTTGGGCATAGCATTTCACCAAATCACCTCATTCTTTGGGGCACACGTGAGGAACACAAATGCGAACAAGCCTAAATGGTCCCCAGGACTATATGCGAATGAAAACTCACACCCCAGAAGTGACTCGAACCCATACTCCCAGGAGCAACGCAACTGGTAACTACAGGGCGCCTTAATCCACTTGACCATCACGGCCGTCAAAAGGAAGTGATAGCCGAAGCTATTTGAGCCACTTCCCCGACGGCAACTCGGATGGTAATCTTGGGCATAACATTTCACCAAATCACCTCATTCTTTGGGGCACACGTGAGGAACACAAATGCGAACAAGCCTGAATGGTCCCCAGGACTATATGCGAATGAAAACTCACACCCCAGAAGTGACTCGAACCCATACTCCCAGGAGCAACGCAACTGGTAACTACAGGGCGCCTTAATCCACTTGACCATCACGGCCGTCAAAAGGAAGTGATAGCCGAGGCTATTTGAGCCACTTCCCCGACGGCAACTCGGATGGTAATCTTTGGCATAGCATTTCACCAAATCACCTCATTCTTTGGGGCACACGTGAGGAACACAAATGCGAACAAGCCTGAATGGTCCCCAGGACTATATGCGAATGAAAACTCACACCCCAGAAGTGACTCGAACCCATACTCCCAGGAGCAACGCAACTGGTAACTACAGGGCGCCTTAATCCACTTGACCATCAAGGCCGTCAAAGGAAGTGATAGCCGTTGCTATTTGAGCATCTCTTACGGCTTTGAATTTCTACCTCTCTTATGTGTTTGAAGTATGGTGCAGTGCATACAGTGTGTACCTGCCACTCTGTTGGCCAGGGTTCGAGTCTCCTGGTGGGTTGAGTGTTTAAAAAGATATATATATATATATATATATATATATATATATATATATATATATATATATATATATATATATATATATATATATATATATATATATATATATATATATATATATATATATATATATATATATATATATATATATATATATATATATATATATATATATATATATATATATATATATATATATATATGTATGTATGTATGTATATTTTGGTAGCAGTCTTTCTTGTAAACATATGTAATTAAATATGACCGAAAAAGTAAGATTAATAATTCTAACACGAATTTTCTCAATATTTCTTATGTTTCTTTTCACTGCTCTGTCTTGTTTTGAAAGTTTTGTTCACCTCATCCAAAACTGTTGTAACATATCACCTCACCCAAATGCGAGTATATACGACAAAAACAGTTTAAATGATAGCATAGTAAAACTCTGTTTAGTGTTTGCAGGTTATAGTCCAGCCACAGCACAGGATGGAAGCAAGTCCAGATCAGATCAGATCAGATGTTTGATCAGATGTTCAGATGTTTATTCAGGTAAGGTATATACATACAAGTGATGTTACATTAATGGATTGATATATAGATAGAGCTAGTACATACAATGCCTAAAGCCACTATTACGCAATGCGTTTCGGGCAAGAAAAACATTAATATCTAGAACTTAATACTAATTGAGCATAAAGAATAAAAAGTGTTGAGAACAAATACGAATAAAGATAAAAAAAAAGGGGGAACATGACTGAAAAAGCAGCACAAATACAATAGGTTGACAAACAGTGTTGATTAAAAAAAAAAAAAAGAAAATAACAGACATGGGTTGACAATAGAGGAGTGAGGTAGATTACAGGGAATTTATTAGGTAGTGTTTAGTTTTTATCTTAAACTGGTTGAGAGAGGTACAGTCTTTAACATGGTTGGGAAGGTCATTCCACATTCTGGGCCCCTTGATTTGCAGAGCATTTCTAGTTTGATTAAGACGTACTCTAGGAATATCAAAACTGTATTTATTTCTGGTGTGGTGCTCATGGGTTCTGTTACAACCTTCTATGAAGCTTTTAAGATCAGGATTGGCATTATAGTTTAGCGTTTTATATATGTATAATACACATGAGAGAATGTGCAGCGACTTAATATCTAACATATTCAGAGATTTGAGTAGGGGTACCGAGTGATGTCTGGGGCCAGAGTTGGATATTGTTCTAATAGCAGCTTTGTGTTGGGTAATTAGAGGACGTAAGTGATTTTGGGTAGTAGAACCCCAAGCACAAATACCATAGTTGAGATAAGGATAGATAAGGGAGTAATAGAGAGTCACCAGGGCAGAGCGTGGTACATAATATCTGATCTTAGAAAGAATGCCCACAGTTTTTGAAACTTTTTTTATATATTTAGAATGTGTCCCTGGAAATTCAGCTTGTGGTCAATGAGAATGCCAAGGAATTTGCCATCTAATTTGTTACAAATTTGGGTATTGTTTATTTTGAGATTTATAAGACTAGAGGATTTATTGCCAAACAGAATATAGAAAGTTTTGTCAATGTTAAGGGTGAGTTTGTTGGCAGTTAGCCAAAGATGGACTTTATTTAGCTCAGTATTTACTGTGGCATTTAGAGCAAGAGGGTCAGGACTGGAGTAAATGAAGGTTGTGTCGTCAGCAAATAGAATTGGTTTGAGGTGTTGGGAGGCATTTGGAAGGTCATTAATGTAGATGAGAAAGAGGAGAGGGCCAAGTATGCTGCCCTGAGGAACACCAATGTTGATGGGTAGGGTGGGAGAAATTGTATTATTCACAGAAACATATTGGAGCCTGTCAGTAAGGTAGGACTCGAGGTATTGTAGGGAGTGTCCTCTCGATGAAGTCGATGAAGAACTCTGTAGGGTAAGGCTGGTCCTAGTCAACAACGGCTTCTCCAATGGTTTCGTTGAAGACATCATAAGAAGGAAGGTGAAACGCCATGCAACCTCTGAAGAGATAACTAACACAACACCTATACCCCCTATTAGACTATTTTAAAGGAACTTCTTTTCCACAGCTCATAAAACGGAGGAAAGGGTCCTGAAAGATATTGTCAGTAGAAACGTTATCCCTACAGACAAAAATCAGAAGATACAATTGACGATTTACTATAAAACCAAAAAACGGCCAACCTACTCATGAGAAACTCTCCAGACACAATGCAGAACGCTTTAAAAGAGACCAACGTCGTCTATGCCTTCAAATGCCCACTTGAGGACTGTAAGCCTCAAAGAACTCAGTATATAGGCAAGACAACAACATCTCTTTCCAGGCGATTAACGATGCATAAGCAACAGGGCTCCATTAAGAAACATATAATCTCTTCCCACAACCAGACCATCACCAGAGAAGTCTTAACAAACAACACAGAAATCATCGATAGATACAGCGATAGCAGGCGGCTTGACATCTGCGAGGCACTACACATCAAGAAGTCAACACCAGCAATCAACAGCCAATTAATGCACAACTATATTTTACCCACTTCAAGACTCCGCACCAATATAGAAGCATCAAGAAATATGGGCCAATAAGCCCTTTGCAGTTACTTCCATCCTTCCCTTTAATTTACCCAATTTATACCCATTGTTTCGTGTTCTGTCTTGTGTTGAAAGTTTTGTTCACCTCATCCAAAATTGTTGTAACATATCACCTCACCCAAATGCAGGTATATAAGATGAAAGTTGTTTAAAATTATAGCATAGAAGAACTCTGTTTAGTGTTTGTAGGTTATAGTTGTGTGTGTGTAAACTAAAGTCTTTTAAAATGTAATGAGTTATTATCTTATAACGCTAATATCGCTAATCTCCGAAAGTTCTCCACCAATTGCTTTGAAATTTTCACAAAACGTTCCATTCACATCCCAGTGGATTTTTATATACATATTATATAGATGTCATATCTGTGATGGGAAAAGAAATGCTTTGTTTAAAAATTGTGTTTTTCATGTGAGGGAAATCTTTGAAACCTCTTTATTGAATGCTTTGAAATTTTGACACAGTGTTGCATTCGAATAGGCGCATGTTTTTATATACCAACTACATACATGGTGGCTTACCTGTGACAGGAAAAAAACATGCTTTTTTGACAAACAATGCCATCTGTTGGACGTAAGAGCAATACACACTGAAATCTCAGAAAGTTCTTCACCGATTTTTTTTTTTTTTTTTTTTTTTTTTTTTGAGATATATACAAGAGTTGTTACATTCTTGTACAGCCACTAGTACGCGTAGCGTTTCGGGCAAGTCCTTAATCCTATGGTCCCTGGAATACGATCCCCTGCCGCGAAGAATCGTTTTTTCATCCAAGTACACATTTTACTGTTGCGTTAAACAGAGGCTACAGTTAAGGAATTGTGCCCAGTAAATCCTCCCCGGCCAGGATACGAACCCATGACATAGCGCTCGCGGAACGCCAGGCGAGTGTCTTACCACTACACCACGGAGACTGCAAAAATTGATTGACTGCGGAGATTGCTTTGAAATTTTGATACACCGTTCCATTCGAATTCACACGTGTTTTCTTATGCCTACTATATAGATGCCACACCTGTGACAAGTAAAAACTTTTTAAAAAAAAGCACCATCTGTTGCACGTAATAGCAACACACGCTATACTAAATATGTTACGATTCCATTTCAGTGTTTCCAATTGCATTGATAAATAGAATTTTCATAGATTTCGATTTATTTTCATTTTGAATTAATTATTTTGTGTGACATTGTTTTGGAATTGAGCTGTGTTGTTTACCATACCGTTCATTTTATGAGTATAGTTTATTTTTTTTTATATTTTCGTTTTTTCATTTCGTTTTTTAAATATTTTTCTGATATTTCAGTGATGGGAACATTAGATCATTTGGGAATGCATCAGACGAGGGAGTGGTGAATGGTTGGGGGGACAAGGGGACAGGGGAGTGGGTAATGGTGGGGAGGACGACGGGACAGGGGAGTTGGGGAGGGTGGGGACGATGGGACAAGGGAGTGGGTAATGGTGGGGAGTACATGTGGATGGGGAAAGGGGGGAATGGTAGGGAGGACAAGGGGACAGGGTAATGGGAGATGTTGGTGAGGACGAGGGGACAGTGGGGTGGGGGATGGCGTGGAGGACAAAGGGATGGGAGAATGGTGGGGAGGACGAAAGAATGAGGGGAGTGGGGGATTGGTTAGTAGGACGAGGGGATGGGGGAGTGAGGAATGGTTGGTAGGACAAGAGGATGAGTGAGTGGGGGTATGGTGGGGAGGGCTGGGAGACCGGGAAAGGTTGCTGTTGCTCAGCAACTCACATGTGTTGCTGAGCCACAGCAAGGCGTGGCCGGGTACAGCTAGTCTATATAAATATAAATGGAAATGTTCATTTGTTCAAAACCGCTAATCTCCAAAAGTTCTTCACAGATTGCTTTGAAATTTTCATATAACGTTTCATTCGCATCTGAGCAGATTTTTATATACATACTACATAGATGTCATGTCTGTGACGGAAAAAACACGCTTTTTCATAAAACTGTGTTTTTCATGTGAAGGAAATCTTCGAAACCTCTTTACCGATTGCTTTGAAATTTTGGCACAATGTTGCATTCGAATAGGTGTATGTTTTTATATACCTACTATATACATGCCTCACCTGTGACAGGAAAAAAAAAAGTTTTGTTAAAAAATAGGGCCATCGGTTGGACGTAGGAGCAACATACACTTTAATCTCCAAAAGTTCTTCACCGATTGCTTTGAAATTTTGACTCAACACTCCATTCGAATACACATGTGTTTTTATATACCTACTTTATTGATGCCACACCTGTGACAGGTAAAAAACTTTTTTTTAAACAGCACTATCTGTTGCATGTAATAGCAACACATGCTATACTAAATATGTTATGATTCCATTTCAATGCTTCCGATTGCATTGATAAATTGAATGGAGTTGTGTAAAACCTTGGTTTGTGCCTCGGAGAGGCTGCGGTATCCAGTAAGTTTAGTAGAACTTCGGTTTCAATTCTTTTAACTCTGTCGTAGCTCAGTCGATTAAGGCAGTGTCTAGGATGCTCCCGAATTCGGGAGCAGGTTCGAATCCTCGTCATGGCTCTTGTGGATTTGTTCATTTGATAAATTGAATTTTCAAACATTTTGATTTATTTTCATTTTGATGTAATTATTTTGTGTGACATTGCATTGGAATTGAGCTCTATTGTTTATCATTCCATTCATTTCGTAAGTATAAGTATAGATGCCACACTTGTGACTGGAAAAAAACATTTTTTTTTTTTTTAGAAACAGTGTCATCTGTTGCTCATAAGAGCAACACATGCTATACTAAATATGTTACAATTCCTTTTCAATATTCCGACTTCATTGATAAATAGAATTTTCATAGATTTCTATTTATTTTTATTTTGGTTTAATTGTTTTGTGTGACATCGCATTGGAATTGAGCTGTATTGTTTACCATACCATTCATTTTGTGAGTATAGTTTATTTTGCTATTATGTCATTTTTTCTTTTTTTTTTAATTTTTTTTTCTTATTTTTCTGTGATGGGGAACATCAAATCATTTGATGCTCCCAATTTTCTGATGGGAACATGAGATCATTTTGGGAATGCATCGAACGAGGGCGCTGGGAATGGAGGGGAGGACGAGGGGACGAGAGTGGATAATGGTGGGAAGAACAAGGGGAGGAGGTAATGGTGGGGAGGACGAGAGGACCAGGGAGTTGGGGATGGTGGGGACGAGGGGACAGGGGAATAGAAAATGGTGGGGAGGACAAGGAGACATGGGAATGGAGGATAAGTGGAAGGGAGAGGGGAAGGGGGGGGGGAATGGTAGGGAGGATGAGGGGATGGGTGAGTAGGAGATGGTAGGGGGGACGAGTGGGACAGTGGAGTGGGGAATGGTTTGGAGGACGAGGGGACACTGGAGTAGGGGATGGTGGGGAGGACAAAGAGATGGGGGAAGGGGGGAATGGTGGGGAAAACTTGGAGACAGGGGAAAGATTGCTCAGCACTGCACATGTATTGCTGAGCCACAGCAACACGTAGCTGGGTACAGCTAGTTTATAAATACAAATTTAAATGTTTGTTTTGTTCAAAATTGCTAATCTCCTAAGATTTTTCACAGACTGCTTTGAAACTTTGACACAATGTTCCATTCGAATACATGCATGTTTTTATATACCTACTATGTAGATGTCATGTCTGTGACTGGTAAAAACATGATTTTTTTTTAAATTGTGTTTTACATATGAGTTTCCTTGTGATGGAAATCTATGAAACTTTTATACCGATTGCTTTGAAATTTTGACACAACGTTGCATTCGAATATGTGCGTGTTTTTACATGCCTGCTATATACATACCAAACCTATGACAGGTGAAATCATTTTTTTTTTTTTTTAACAGGGCATTCTGTTGGGCATAGAAGCAACATATTTTATACTAAATAATTTTACAATTCCATTTCAATGTTTCCGATTGCATTGTTAAATTGAATTGTCATATATTTCTATTTATTTTCATTTTCATTTAATTATTTGGTTTAACATTGCATTGAAATTGAGCTGTGTCGTTTATCATAGCATTTGTTTTGTGCGTATAGTTTATTTTTTCATTATTTTTCATTCGTTTTTTTAACTGTTCCTCTTATTTTTTCTGTGATAGGAACATCATATCATTTGATGTTCCCATTTTTCTGATGGGAACATCTGACAATTTGGAAACGCATCGGACGGGGGAGCGGAGAATGGTGGGGAGGACGAGTGGACGGGAAAGTGGTGGATGGTGGGGAAGACAAGGAGTTGGGGGGAGTGGAGAATGGTGGGGGGGGGGGGGGGTTGAGGGAATAGGGGAGTGGGGGATGGTGGGGAGGACAAGGGGACGGGAGAATAGGGAAATTGTGGGGAGGACGAGGGGATGGAGGAGTGGGGGAGGACGAGGGGATGGGGAAGGCGGGAATGATAGGGAAGACGAGGGGACAGGGAAGTAGGGGATGGTGGGGAGGAAGAGGGGATGGGTGAGTGGGGGAATGTTGGGGAGAACAAGGGGACGAGGAGGGGGAAATGATGGGGAGAACGAGAAGATGGGGTTGGGGCGAATGGTGGGAGGACGAGGGGGAAGGGGAGTGGGGAATGGTTGTGAGGACGAGGGGATGGGTGTAGGGGAATGGTGGGGAGGACGGGAGGACGGAGGAGGGTTTGTTTATTATTTAGAAGATCACCCTGATATGTGTCTGGTTCTGGGAGAGGGGGTTCAACGTTACCTTTATTCAGGGGATACAGCTCACACTGCCTTGTTGTCATGAGTACACATCCACTCCTGAGCAGCCGTGACTCTCCACACTCTCCTTACTGTGGGATGATCTCTCAATGTCCCATAGTTAGTTATTGTTCACAATCACCCAAGTTATAACCATGTCTTTCTCTCTCTCTTTCTAGCTAGGAAGCCTCACAGGACAAAAACAAAAGCCAGCTAACGAATCTAACATTTAATACTCAAACACATACAATATACATATTCAAGAATAGTGATAAAACAATGCCGACTCTTAGGCTGCTACCAACTGATTACACTCCAATATCATCTCATGTCTCCAACCTATAACTGTATCAGGCTGCTGCTTATACTTCAGCTTACAACCTTCTGCTCCCTTCACTGCTCTAGGCTGCAATATATGGCACATACTATATTCACAAATTTCCTTCTCTACAAAAGGTATCAATCTCTCACCTTACACTGCGCCTTTCATGCCAAAATGTTATCAAGGACTCCTGTAAACATCAAGGTCCATATGATCCTCTGTTCCATTACTCGAGGTCCCTACTGCAATCATCATCTGGGTCCTCATAATATCCTGTAAGGTACTCCTGCAGTCCCTGCAATCAGCTGCACACCAAGTCCTCTGTACATGTAAGTGAAGCTCTCTCCATACGCTTCACACAAGGGACGTGTAGCTCCCTACACTACTCGAAGATTCACTATGTTTCTGGAGTTCCTCTCCTCAACTTGAAGTCCTGCACCACCTTGCAGTTCAGCTCGTATTCCTCCTCTGGTACGAAGTTCTCTCACTAACGTCTCCCACACAAAACTTTGCAGTTCTCCCACACAAAACTTTGCAGTTCTACCACACAAACGTTGCAGTTCTCCCACACAAACGTTGCAGTTCTCCCACACAAACGTTGCAGTTCTCCCACACAACGTTGCAGTTCTCCCACAAAAACGTTGCAGTTCTTCCACACAAACGTTGCAGTTCTCCCACACAAACCTGCAAATCCATCATCATGCATAATTAAATGCTTTCCTAACAAAACACAATTAAATGTATTCACATAAAATAAAACTCCTCCATCCGACATCTCTCTAAACAGTAATGCGTCGCCGCGATGGTCCTCCCCCATCCTGGGCGAGTCCACACTGGGAACATGTCTTGACACGTCGCTGGGGGGGGGGGGGGGCGCTGCCCATGTTGCGAGGCTGGGGAGCTTCCCTCCTCAGTCAGCACTTGACCTACGACGAGGGAGGATGTACCACTCCTCCCTCCAGCATGTTCTTTTATTTCTAACCTCTCATTTTAGTCCACTGCCACAATAACAATATATAGTGGTCACACAGGCAACCACTATAACAACTGCTACATGAGCTTACCTCAGAACTTGTATCTCGATGACACTCAACTGTGGTGCTCCAAGATGTTGTCTTCTAAGACATCCAACAAGGTTTCTTTAAGACTGCCTCACAGCTCTTCTGCTCCTGACATGAGTACATTAAGTCGCCCCAACAGGCTTCACACACATAAACGCCTGCGTGATTCCCTCCTCTTGAAGAAGCACACAGTTAAAGTTCTACTTACTGCCATAAATATATCTTTCCTCTGACCTCTCAATCTGGTCTCGAGAGCAGAATAACTCTCACAAGGGTAGACTTGTTTCACTCAGACTACATGGGGTCATAACACAGTGTAGGTAGATTTTTTGATTGGTGGCAGAGTTGGTAGATGATTGTGGTTGGTGGCAGTGTTGGTAGATAGTTGTGGTTGTCGGCAGTGTCGAAAGATGATTGTGGGTATTGTCATTGTCAGAAGATAGCTGTGGGTGGTGGCAGTGTTGGAAGATTGTTGTAGTTGGTTGCAGTGCTAGTAGATAGTTGTGGTTGGTGGCATTGTTGTAAGAAGGTAGTGATTGGTGGCAGTGTTGGTAGATGGCTGGTGTTTGTGGAAGTGTTGGTAGATTGTTGTGGTTGTTGGCAGTGTTGATAGATAGATGTCGTTCAGTGGTCAATATTTGTGGTTGGTGACAGTGTAGGTAAATGGCTGCTTGTGGTGGCAGTGTTGGTAGATGGTTGTGGTTGGAAGTAATGTTGGTAGATGTTGTGGTAGGTCGCAGTGGTAGTAAATGGTTGTGGTTAGTGGCAGTTTTGGAAGATTGTTGTCGTCGGTGGCCTTGCTGGTAGATGTTTGTTTTTGGTGACAGTGTCGGTAATGACTTTGGGTGGGTGGAAGTGTTGTTGGTAGATGGTTGTGGCTGGTGGCGGTGTTGGCAAATAAATGTTGTTGGTGGCAATGTTTGTAGAAGTTTGTGGTTGGTGGCAGTGTCAGTAGATGGTTTTGTGTGGTGACAGTGATGGTAGATGGTTGTGGTTGGTTGCAGCGTTGGAAGACGTTTGTGGTTTGTCACAATGATGGTAGATGGATTTCGTTGGTGGTATTGGAAGAAGATGGTTGTGGTGTTGGTGGCAGTGTTAGAAGACGGTTTTGGTTGGGAGCAGTGTCGGTAGATGGTTGTGGTTGGTGGCAGTGTTGGTAGATGGTTATGGTTGGTGGCAGTGGTGGTAGATTTTGAAGTTGATTTCATTGTTGGTATAGGCTGTTGTTTGTGGCAGTTTGGTTAGATGTTTGTTGATGGTGGCAGTGTCGGTAGACGGCTGTATGTGGTGAAAGTGTTGGTAGATTGTTGTGGGTGGTGGCAGTGTTAGTAGATTTTTGTGGTTGGTAGCAGCGTCGAATGATTGTTGCTGTCAGCGGCATTGCCGGTAGAGAGCTGTTCATGGTGGCAATGTTGGAGGATGTTTGTAGTTGGTGGCGGCATTTGTATTTGTGGTTGTGGTTTGTGGGAGTGGTGGTAGATAGTTGAAGTGGGTGGTAGATGTTTGTGGTTGGTGGCAGTGTCGGTAAATGGCTGTGGGTGGTGACAGTGTTCGTAGAAGTTTGATGTTAATGGCAATAATGGTAGATGGTTGTGGTTTGAGGCAGTGTTGTTATAGTGTATGAGGTTGTTGGCAGTGTTGGTAGATAAATGTTGTGGGTGGCCGGTGTTTGTATTTGGTAACAGTGTCGGTAAATTAATGGGTGGTGACAGTGCTGGTAGAATGTTATGGGTAGTTGTAATGTTGGTAGATAGGTATGGTTAGTGATAATGTTGGTTGATGTTGAGGTTGGTGGCAGTGGTAGTAATTGGATGTGGTTGGTAGTAGTGCTGGTAGATTGTTTAAGTTGGTAGCATTGGTGGAAGAGGGATGTTGTATGTGGCAATGTTGGTAGATTTCTGAGGTTGTGGCAGTGTTATTAGATAGTTGAGGTTGATGGCGGTGTCGAACGTTGGTTAAGGTTAGTGGCATTGTCGGAAGATAGCTGTGAGTGATGGAGGTGTTTAAAGTTGGTTGTAGATGGTGGAAGTGTTGGTAGATGGCTCTGAGTAGTGTAAATGGAGACGTAGACTGTGTGCAAGCTCTGCAACAGGTGTGCACCTGTTGCAGGGCTTACACACGGTCGGCACCCTAGTAGCATATATAGTAGCTCCTGGCAGTATGGGTTCGAGTCACTTCTGGAGGGTGAGTTTTCAGTTGCATATATGCCTGGGAACCATTTAGGCTTGTTTGCATATATATATATATATATATATATATATATATATATATATATATATATATATATATATATATATATATATATTAGTATATTTTGGTAGCAGTCTTTCCTGTAGACATATATTATTAAATATGACCGAAAAAGTAAGATTAATAATTCTAACACGAATTTTCTCAATCTTTCGTACATTACGCTTCACTGTTGGAGGTAAATCAAAAATCACTTCTCCAAAATTCATTTTTATTTCTAGTCTGACGCGACACGGGCGCGTTTCGTAAGACTTATTACATTTTCAAAGACTTCACAAATACACAACTGATTAGAACTTACGTCTCTCTGATATTATATCTACATTTGAGTGAGGTGGGAAGGATGATGTGGCATTAACACAAGACAGAACAGGGGATATTAATAGGGTATTAAAAGTATCAACACAAGACAGAACAGAAAACAATGGGTATTGAATAGAAGTGTTTGTGGAAAGCCTATTGGTCCATATTTCTTGATGCTTCTATATTGGAGCGGAGTCTTGAGGTGGGTAGAATATAGTTGTGCAATAATTGGCTGTTGATTGCTGGTGTTGACTTCTTGATGTGTAGTGCCTCGCAAACGTCAAGCCGCCTGCTATCGCTGTATCTATCGATGATTTCTGTGTTGTTTACTAGGATTTCTCTGGCGATGGTTTGGTTATGGGAAGAGATTATATGTTCCTTAATGGAGCCCTGTTGCTTATGCATCGTTAAACGCCTAGAAAGAGATGTTGTTGTCTTGCCTATATACTGGGTTTTTTTGGCGCTTACAGTCCCCAAGTGGGCATTGATAACGCATTAATGCCCACTTGGGGACTGTAAGCTCCAAAAAACCCAGTATATAGGCAAGACAACAACATCTCTTTCTAGGCGTTTAACGATGCATAAGCAACAGGGCTCCATTAAGGAACATATAATCTCTTCCCATAACCAAACCATCGCCAGAGAAATCCTAGTAAACAACACAGAAATCATCGATAGATACAGCGATAGCAGGCGGCTTGACGTTTGCGAGGCACTACACATCAAGAAGTCAACACCAGCAATCAACAGCCAATTATTGCACAACTATATTCTACCCACCTCAAGACTCCGCTCCAATATAGAAGCATCAAGAAATATGGACCAATAGGCTTTCCACAAACACTTCTATTCAATACCCATTGTTTTCTGTTCTGTCTTGTGTTGATACTTTTAATACCCTATTAATATCCCCTGTTCTGTCTTGTGTTAATGCCACATCATCCTTCCCACCTCACTCAAATGTAGATATAATATCAGAGAGACGTAAGTTCTAATCAGTTGTGTATTTGTGAAGTCTTTGAAAATGTAATAAGTTTTACGAAACGCGCCCGTGTCGCGTCAGACTAGAAATAAAAATGAATTTTGGAGAAGTGATTTTTGATTTACCTCCAACAGTGAAGCGTAATGTACGAAAGATTGAGAAAATTCTTGTTAGAATTATTAATCTTACTTTTTCGGTCATATTTAATAATATATATATATATATATATATATATATATATATATATATATATATATATATATATATATATATATATATATATATATATATATATATATAATAGTCTCTAGCTGGAAGAAGGGGGACCCATAGCCTCGGAGGAAACCACGCATAACACATTAGAGGGAATGTTTAGATCCCCTCCAATACAGTTTCTGTGTGCTTTTCTCCTACCACCCCCTTCCTTTTTTATTTTTTGTGCTTTATTATGCATTTGATGGTTACAAGATATACATGGGTTGATACAAAAATAATAATGCAAAAAGGTGCTTAAAGGTTATGGATCTCTTGAAAAACACAACAATGGGAAACATTGATGAATGTCACAGACGGGTTCGATCATTGTTGCAGGTCAAACACTTCTTCGAATTCCTCTGAAGTTGGACTAGTGCCCAAGACGCAACAGGCATTTCCCCTCTGAATCGCAACACTGAGGCGCTGGAACAAGAAACTTTTTGCTCTCTGGTCTTTTGTAGCGCTGATCAATTTGTCCCCCAATTCCTTCAGGAACTTCAATGCACATTTTCCCCACGAACCGAGGGTCTCCGAGCCGATCGGAACAAACCTGTAGCAGTGTGCTAGACCTCTGTATTTAATACTTTTCTGCGATTCCCTGAAAGAAGCAGCACCACCGCTTTCACGTGTGCTGTAGTGGAGGTAGGTACTGGCCAGTGTGGCAGCGCACGTGTAGTTCCATGCCACTTGCTTACCATCCTTCCAAGGTAGCAAGGTGACCCCATCAGGGCGCTTCTGAGGGTCGTTAGGTCTGGATAAGTGTGGTTCTCTTTGTGCAGGGCAGCGGGCTGTGGCGAGGCTCCTCTTGATGATGTCGTTGACTTCTTCATGTCTTGCAATTTTACCCTGTGATTTACGACATACCAGACCATGACGACCATATTGGTCTGCCATTGCAGTTCCGCAGATGCACATATGTTCGGTGAGGATAGGGGCGGTAAGGCGAAGGGCAACTCCAATGCGGAGAGCGTCATGACTGAGGCGAGTTCCCAGGGCTGCACTGGGCACAGCAAATAAAAAATCCCCGGCGTGGGGTGCTGTTACCGCCAGGAGGCGGGCTTTGTTTTCAGCATCAGCGTTGTCAATCATTGCTGTGACAGTCTTTTCCATTATGGAGCTATCCCAGTGGGCCTGCTTGTGGTCTTTTGGGACTTGTGGTCGGGGTTGAGGGTGTGCAATGGTGTCCCATTGTCTGGCTGCTTCGATGAACGTTTGATCATGAGTTCCCGCTGTTTCTCTCATACGCTCTGGTAGGATCTGCCCTACCAATTCGTTGGCTGCTGTACATGATGATAAGAATGCTGGAAGTGCTACCTCAGTTGCCTTTCGTATGCCTATCCCTCCAAATCTCACTGGTAGTGTTGCTTGGTCCCACTGACTGTCATCTAAATCTAGGTTGAGCGCTTTCCTGAATATTGACCTGAGGAGCTCATCATATTGATTTAGAAGTGGGTTGCCAAAAGTGGGAGCACACCTTAAGAAGTATGTTAGCCTGGGCAAGGTAAGGCACTTTGTGAGAAGGTAGAGGGCATCGTGGGAGTCCAAGTCCCCAATTCTCTCTTCCATCCTCTTTAGGTCTCTAAACTTTTTTACAAGGACTGCAGCAATGGCATTGTGGCCCAGAGGTGCTCCGAGTAGTGTGCTGTCGGTAGGTTTAACGACTGAGGCTTCTGGTAAAACTGATTTTACTGCTCTAATGATTACTTCACTGGATGCAATAATTTCGCACTTGGAGGGGTTAAGAACGAGACCCATGGACTCCCCCCGTGTCTTCACCAGCTGTAGGTCTTCTAGCAGGGAATCTTGAGTGCCTGCCAGAGTGCCATCATCCAGGAACCAGATGTTGAGCTCACTGGACAGTCTGGTTGTAATTTCTCGAACCGCTATGCAAAAGAGGAACGGTGCAAGTGGGTCACCCTGTTGAATTCCCTCTGCTGAGGTGACTTCATGTTTGCCAAACAGGAGGGTTGAGTCTTTGCTGTAGCCTGCTGACACAAACGGGAGAATGCTTGGGCAATGTTCCTGGACTGCAGTGAGGATTGCTTCCCTTTTGACCGAGTTGAAAGCGTTTTTAAAATCTAATTTTACTACTGCCTGGTCTTCAGTAAGAGAGCTAATGTAGACTCGTGCAGCATGAGCCGCTGCTTCACAGCCTTGGGGACTCCAAACCCCAGCTGGTTGGGTTGCAGCATGGTGGCTGCTTCCATTCGGATACTTCTGACAGCAGCCCTTGCAACTAGGCGGCGAAGGGTATTACCAACGGCAATGGGTCTGATCCCTTCCCCCTTCTTTTTCAGGGCACATAGGGATGCACCAAAGAAGAATGGTTTGATTTCATCAGGGATTAACCCGGCGAGGCAGTTGTTGACAAACGTTGTGATTTCTGTCAGGAGCGCTTCTGCAGCTGGGCCAAGAACAGGGTTCACCATTTCCTTCACATGTTGAGGTCTTACCCCTGTGTAGCCTCCTGAGGAGCCCGGGGGAAATGAAACGATAGCTTTATAAACCTCTGACTCCCGGAGGACGAGAGGTTCCTGGTTAGGGGCGAGCCTGACCTGTGGGGGAGGTCCACCTATGGCCCTGAGGGGGGTGTTTTTCTCTCAGTGCTTGGGCTGTGGTTTCATCCCTGGGCAAAATTTTGTCCTCACTTGTGATCAACCTGAGTGCCCCGACTGTATTGCCCTCTTCAATTTTCTTGCTGACTTGGGTACCTAATTTTCTGTTGTCGCTGATTGTCGTACTTGGTCTGCCTCGGCGGTGTTTGGTGTGTTTGGGGAAGCGGACTAGGTTGTCAGCCCTAGGAAAATCCCTAATTGCTTTATTGACGGATAAGGCCAGTGTCTTTCTTCTCTGTCTGGTACACCTAAGCATGCATTGCCAAAAAGAAGCAGATTGTGCCAGGCTTTGATGGTATCAGGTGCATCAAGGTTATTTGACCCTCTGTTGACTTTTGCGATGAGGTCCGTGTATTTCCCGGCAGCAAATGGGCGAGAGGCCTTTGGGATGTGGGTGAGTGTCCTGGTTGACGTTGCTTTAATTGCCTCTAGCAGGTCGTCTGTTGCAATGTAATCTGTTGCGATTTGTACTGGTGCAACAGGCTCCTGAGTGCTGCCTCCTCCCACGGGAGGCCTCCCTGACCCAGGACAGTCGCCATGCTGGCGTATGACTCTGGAGACCGAGTTGATGCTGATGTTGCTCCCACAAACACTGCATGTGCCTCTCCTTTGATTGGCTTCGGGAGGGGTGAGCTGGCTGGTAGCGGCTTCTTCTGCCATCCCCTTAAGTAAAGTGAATGTCACCTTGCACTGGAGTATTTGTCTCTCCCTCCTGGCTGGGGGGGACGAGGTTGTCCCCTATACTGTGCGTCATGTCTGGACAGATGTCTGGGGTGGGTGGGCTCGTGGAGGTGGTGGGTGGAGGTTGGGAGGCTGCGCTGGCCCGGTCTGGGAGGGGGGCCGGGGAGGGGAAGGCGCGACCACCTGATCGTGGGAGGTGGGGGCGGGGGAGCGGAAGACACTGCACCACACGGAGGGGGGGGGGGGAGACACTACACAAGTGGAGTGGGCGAGCGGGAGACACTACACTCAGGGGGTGGGGGGAGGGTTGATGTGGCACGTAACACTTGGATAATTTCCTTTTGTCACTAAACACTGGTGAATGTGTCCTGGCTCACTGGGTGTGGTGCTCTCAACACGATACTCACAATGGTCCAGTCACCACAGGATTGGACTCAACTTATCTTTTTCAAGCACTTATTGGCACACTGGTGACCCAGTCTCTTGACCCCACCACATGTGTCCTTCCACCCTTTCCTGGTGAGGGAGCCATAGGGCGTGTGACGTGTGTGGGCGTGGGGTGACGGTGGGCGTGGGGTGGCGGTGGGCGTAGGGTTGCGTGGGGTGACGGTGGGCGTGGGGTGCCGGTGGGAGTGGGGTAACGGTGGGCGTTGGGTGACGATGCGTGGGAGGTGATGGTGGGCGTTGGTCGACAGTGGGCGTGGGGTGGACGATGGTAGTCGGGTCAGCCGCCGGAAGAGGGTAGCTGGGTGGGCTGACGAGGCCTGTGGGAGGCTAGGGAGAGGGGGGGGAGGTGTCCCGGTCACACACAATTAACACAAAGTTTCACAGGTGCATTATGTTTATCACTACAAACTCACCGTTCATCTGAAAAGACGCACACATTCACTTACAAGTCTGCTGGAATACAAGCAGGTTTGTGAGCCTCCCCTTCACTCCCCCTCCCCCTCCACATGAGGCCTCCTCCCCGCCAGGAGGCTGTTGTTTATGGAGGCACTGAGATAACCCTCAGCCAGGGCTGTGTCTTTTCCCTCCCTAGCACGCCTCCCGCCAAGACAACACACCTTTTACAGTTGATTCTGTTGCACTGCTGGAGAGGTGGGCTACCTCGACCCACTAAGAGTCTTCAGCAGGTATTAACACAGACATGAGTCGATTCTTGACTTCCTCAGGCACTGTTATCGTTGTTGAATGGGCACAAATGTGGTAACCAACCCCCTGCACGACCGACTGCTACGCCTGCAACACCGTATATATGTATATATCGTATATATCCATATTATATATAATATATATATATATATATATATATATATATATATATATATATATATATATATATATATATATATATATATATATATATATATATATATATATATATATATATTAGTATATATATATTATATATATATTAGTATATTTTGGTATCAGTAACTGCAAAGTTCACTCAAAGCTTGCACTAAAGAGGCACCCTTCTTGAGCCCAGATGGGTGCAATGTACAAACAAGTAGATGGGGTTGCCATGGGTTCTCCCCTTGCTGACCTGTTTGCGAACTTCTAAGTGGGTACCTTTGAAGAGAGGGTCTTAGTTGACTTGGACTTGAAACCCTCTGTATACTGCAGGTATGTTGACGATATTTTTGTGCAGGAACCTGATGTCAGACGTCTGCAGGAGCTGAAGGAGGCATTTGAGCGGAATTCTGTGTTGAGTTTCACCTATGAGATGGAGAAGGATGCGAAGCTACCCTTTCTAGATGTAACAGTCATGGAAAGGAGCGGAGGCTTCCACACTGCAGTCTACACTAAGGAAACAAACATTGGAATGTGCCTCAATGCCAACAGTGATCTCCAATGGTTTCGTTGAAGACATCATAAGAAGGAAGGTGAAACGCCATGCAACCTCTGAAGAGACAACTAACACAACACCTGTACCCCTATTAGACTATTTTACAGGAACTTCTTTTCCACAGCTCATAAAACGGAGGAAAGGGTCCTGAAAGATATTGTTAATAGAAACGTTATCCCTACAGACAAAAATCAGAAGATACAATTGACGATCTACTATAAAACCAAGAAAACGGCCAACCTACTCATGAGAAACTCTCCAGACACAAAGTAGAACGCTTTAAAAGAGACCAATGTCGTCTATGCCTTCAAATGCCCACTTGGGGACTGTAAGCCTCAAAGAATTCAGTATATAGGCAAGACAACAACATCTCTTTCCAGGCGATTAACGATGCATAAGCAACAGGGCTCCATTAAGGAACATATAATCTCTTCCCACAACCAGACCATCACCAGAGAAGTCTTAACAAAAAACACGGAAATCATCGATAGATACAGCGATAGCAGGCGGCTTGATATCTGCGAGGCACTACACATTAAGAAGTCGACACCAGCAATCAACAGCCAATTAATGCACAACTATATTCTACCCACTTCAAGACTCTGCACCAATATAGAAGCATCAAGAAATATGGGCCAATAGGCCCTTTGCAGTTACTTCCATTCTTCCCTTTAACTTACAAAATATTATACCCATTGTTTCGTGTTCTGTCTTGTGTTGAAAGTTTGTTTTCACCTCATCCAAAACTGTTGTAACATATCACCTCACCCAAATGCAGGTATAAAATCGAAGCTGTTTAAACTCTGTTTAGTTATAGTTGTGTGTGTGTAAACTAAAGTCTTTGAAAATGTAATAAGTTATTACGAAACGCGTTCAAGTGTCGCGTCAGACTAGAAATAAAAATGAATTTTGGAGAATTGATTTTTCAGTTACCATCAACAGTGAAAAGAAATATAAGAAATATTGAGAAAATTCGTGTTAGAATTATTAATCTTACTTTTTCGGTCATATTATAATATATATATATATATATATATATATATATATATATATATATATATATATATATATATATATATATATATATATATATATATATATATATATATATATATATATATATATATTATTAAATATGACCGAAAAAGTAAGATTAATAATTCTAACACGAATTTTCTCAATCTTTCGTACATTTCTTTTCACTGTTGGAGGTAAATCAAAAATCAATTCTCCAAAATTCATTTTTATTTCTAGTCTGACGCGACACGAGCGCGTTTCGTAAAACTTATTACATTTTCAAAGACTTTAGTTTACAAATACACAACTGAATAGAACTTACGCATCTCCGATTTTTTATATCTACATTTGAGTGAGGTGGATGGGGTGAGGTGGCATTAATAGGGTATTAATTTCATCAACACAAGACAGAAAAAGAGGTGGCATTAATAGGGTATTAATTTCATCAACACAAGACAGAACACGAAACAATGGGTATTGAATGGAAGTGATTGTAGAAAGCCTATTGGTCCATATTTCTTGATGCTTCTATATTGGAGCGGAGTCTTGAGGTGGGTAGAATATAGTTGTGCATTAATTGGCTGTTGATTGCTGGTGTTGACTTCTTAATGTGTAGTGCCTCGCAAACGTCAAGCCGCCTGCTATCGCTGTATCTATCGATGATTTCTGTGTTGTTTACTAGGATTTCTCTGGCGATGGTTTGGTTGTGGGAAGAGATTATATGTTCCTTAATGGAGCCCTGTTGCTTATGCATCGTTAAACGCCTAGAAAGAGATGTTGTTGTCTTGCCTATATACTGGGTTTTTTGGAGCTTACAGTCCCCAAGAGGGCATTTGAAGGCATAGACGACGTTAGTCTCTTTTAAAGCGTTCTGTTTTGTGTCTGGAGAGTTTCTCATGAGTAGGCTGGCCGTTTTTCTGGTTTTATAGTAAATCGTCAGTTGTATCCTCTGATTTTTGTCTGTAGGGATAACGTTTCTATTAACAATATCTTTCAGGACCCTTTCCTCCGTTTTATGAGCTGTGGAAAAGAAGTTCCTGTAAAATAGTCTAATAGGGGGTATAGGTGTTGTGTTAGTTGTCTCTTCAGAGGTTGCATGGCGTTTCACTTTCCTTCTTATGATGTCTTCGACGAAACCATTGGAGAAGCCGTTGTTGACTAGGACCTGCCTTACCCTACAGAGTTCTTCGTCGACTTGCTTCCATTCTGAGCTGTGGCTGAGAGCACGGTCGACATATGCGTTAACAACACTCCTTTTGTACCTGTCTGGGCAGTCGCTGTTGGCATTTAGGCACATTCCTATGTTCGTTTCCTTAGTGTAGACTGCAGTGTGGAAACCTCCGCTCTTTTCCATGACTGTTACATCTAGAAAGGGCAGCTTCCCATCCTTTTCCATCTCGTAAGTGAAACGCAGCACGGAACTCTGCTCAAACGCCTCCTTCAGCTCCTGCAGATGTCTGACATCAGGTACCTGTGTGAAAATGTCGTCAACATACCTGCAGTATATGGCCGGCTCTTATCCCTGTGGCCCGTGTGCCCCGCAGTAAGTCAACAAATTCCTTTGGAGACTTCAGGCTGAAGGCGCAAGGGACATAAGGAGCCAGCAGGCCGTTGAGTCGCTTCGCCAGTCTGTACGTGGGTGTGGGTATCTGGCTAATGATTGGCCGAAGTGGGTTTCCAGGCTTGTGTGTCTTGACATTTCCATATGCATATCCAGGTTTATATTCCCCAATAATCTTTGGCAGGTGGAGTCCGGATTTCTTGGCGTTCACAGTTTCGATCAGTTTGTTGACCTTTGCTTTTAATTCGGCTGTAGTGTCCTTCGTTACCCCTTTGGAATTTAGTTTGGTCAGAGAGTATGAGGTTCATTTTCGCCTTCACGATAAAATATCGCCAGGATCTGATTCGTGATCAGATATACAAGGCGGAAAAGTAAATCAAAGACAACAAAACGCAACTACTTCATGCTACAAACGAATGGAGAAATAGCAACATCGACGAAAGTCTCCGTACCCGCATTGAACAACACCTCGACATCCTCACAGACCGACATCACCTCAGCACTGAAACAAGGATTAGCCGTCCCTCTCAGTGTGGTCGCAGAGCTTCTTCCAGCATGTCAGCTCTGTCGGCCGCGGCTCTCAGGTCCTTAATGTCCGCCTCCTTTACTCTCACCCTGATCTCAGGAGAGAGCACAGACATAAACTTCTCCATGACCATAAGCCTCTTGACCTCCTCAGCCGACTTCGCTCCTTCAGACTCCAGCCACTTAAGGAATTTCCTCTCCATGTCCCTCGCCGTCTCCGCATAAGATTTTCCTGGTGAACGGGTACATTCCCTGAATCTCTTTCTGTAACATTCTGGCGTGAGCTTGAAAGAATGGAGCACAGCTCTTTTTACAGCATCGTAGTTGGTACACTCTTGGAGGTCGAGCATATTGTAGGCTTCACGAGCTTCACCGGTGAACCTACCCTGAACCAGCTCCGCCCACTCCGCCCTCGGCCACCTCTTCAAAGTAGCAACCCTTTCGAAGTGGTCGAAGAAACCTTCAGCTTCGTTTGGTACAAAGACCGGCAAATCTCGCTCCCTCACTCGGCGGTCTTCCTGCTGTGGCAGAGCAGGTGGAGCTAGCCCTAGCTCAGCTCGCTTCAGCTCCACATCCTTGTTAGCTTCTATCTCCTGCTGTTTCAGCCTAGCTTCTCGCTCGTGCTCCTCTCGCCTTAGCTGTGCTTCTCGCTCTTGTTCCTCACGCTTCAGCTGTGCCTCTGCTTCTCGCTCTTCTTTGCGCTGCTGTGCCTCTGCTTCTCGCTCTTCTTTGCGCTGCTGTGCCTCTCGCTCTTCTTTGCGCTGCTGTGCTTCTGCTTCTCGCTCCTCCCTTCTCAGCTGTACCTCTCGTTCCTGTTCTTCCCGCTTCAGTTGTGCTTCCAGCTGCAGCTTCATTATCTCCAGCTTAACGCTGCGCCTGCTGCCGCTGGATCCTCTGCTGCTCCCACCAATGCTCAGGTGTTCTCCCATATCCTGGCAAGGTCGCCAATGTCGGGGTTCACCTCATTAAGAGAGGGGCGAGTAACAGTATACTCAAGGTCACTCACCGTAGCCCTGTGGGTCTTCACTCTATCCTCGCGGCGCCACTGTACGCCAGGAGAGTATCCCAGTCAATCCCAACCGGCCTCTGTTCGAGAAAGAGTGGGAACACAACTTGTTCTCTTAACTATTGTGTGCCTGCCCCGGCATGGGCTCTACTACTAACCACAAGGTCGCCAACTGGTGTTTCCGGTGTCCAGTAACACGTCAGTGGTTTTGTTGAATTGTGGTAACAGTGGCAAGAGCACACTCAATATGTCTGATATCAGGCAGGTATTTACTTCTATCACTATTTGCTTTCAGGTATTATATAGCCAGGAGGGGATGATATAAACACCAATGTACTTTGTATTTTACTTAAAACTCATTGAAAGACATCACAAGATTATATCAATAAGCAAACAGCTGTTTCAGGTGGAAGTCGCTCGTTCCCACATATAATCATGAACTCGCCAAGCCGGCAATGCTCCCCCTCACGTCAATGTCAAAATCAGCTGGGCGACTCCCACCGCGCGAATGTTCGTGTATTTGTTTGCCTGTGGCGTGACGCGCCTGTTTCTTTAAATTCTCAAAGATCACTAGAAGTTCAAACACACAATATTTGCGACAATAGCACGTAAATACTTCGCTGCACTGATCTTGAGCTCAATCAAACATTTCTATATTAATGGACACAATAACTCACTATCATGGTATAACACACTGCCCTTCATTTAATGATAACGTATGCAAGTATATATCACTGGAGTTCTCAGTAATTCCTTTCGTGGGCGATAACACAATTAATCACTGCACACATGAATGATTATTCAATACACAAGCATAGACTTATATATATATATGGATGAATCATAGACATCAATAATGGTAATAACATAGTTACTGGGCACATAGCCTAACTCCAAATACTGGCATATTTATATATATATACTCTCTCAATAACTGATCATATTAAAGTCTCATGAAAGACATTATCAACACAGTAAATTCATCAATTACTCCGGGTGCCTGCACACACCAATAATAGTAATAAATTTCGTGAGTACTCTATATAGTCCCACTCTGCACACTGGTGCCTTACTGTGACATAGGTGAGCCTTGCTCACGACATACAAAATACTCTGGCTAAATAATATAGCTGACTAAAGGGGAATTGCGAGGGAAACTAGAATCACCTACTTCCACCTATCCTCCGGTGAGAGTTGAGTTGTAGCTCCTGGTCCAGGCTCCTGCCTCGTGTAGGGAACGCCCCCACACACACCCTGTCGTGTCCTCCAGGAACTCAATCAACGTCCCACCCATCAACTTCTCCTCCCAGCTACGGCTGCATGCCTACGTCTCGGCTGCAGTCGTTCGGATTCCCGCTTAGTGTCTTCTTCACTGCTTCCCAGTGGATTGGCCCAGCCGTTACGTCGTCACTGTGAAGCTATCAGACGTCCCAGACGATACTGCCTAGACTCCACCTGCACAGCACCCGATCCTGGAGCACTTGATGCTCAATATTCCGTCAATTCCCTCTTCGGTGCACACATGGAATGAAGGAAGACCTCTGGCGTACTTGCAGACTACGGGTGACGCGTAAGATTCATGGGAGTGGTGTATTACTGTCAGATTGACAGGATCAACCTTCACACATCCGCCCACCTTGACGTGTCGTGTCAGACTGACTCCCTCCGGAGGATTGGCCCAGCCACTACGTCATCACTGTGAAGCTATCAGCCGTCGCATACGTCGCTGCCTAGACTCCACTCTTGCACAACACCTGTCCCTGGAGCACTTGTTGCTCAATATTCTGTCAATTCCTTCTCTGGTCCAACACATGAACGAAGGAAGACCCCACAGGTGCCGGCAGACCACGGGTGACGCGTAAATCCTCTGGAGATGGGGTAAACTGTCCAACTGACAGGACCCCGCAGCGCACGTCCGACCTCCTTGACGTGCTGTCGTAGACTGATGGCGCCACCGCGGCGCGATGACCGGACCCCCCTTCCTTCGTGACGTCATATTCGCCATGGGAGGTTTTCATTGGCTCCCTGTGCCACGCTGCTGTCGGCGACCAATCTGGTGTCACTGACGTCACACAGTTTTCGCGGCAAAACAGAAGAGCCAACGCCATATTCGCTTCCTAAAGGGCCTAAACCACAGGCCAAAATACTCTTCTTTTACAAATTTCTCGGCAAGGCGAGAACACTACACTCTCCCACATATATCAAACTGATGCCTGCGACGTAGGGAACGCTCGGGTAAAGTGGACATGACTCTTACAGCAGGCGTGGGAGAAATATAAGGGGGAGAACACCGTCACACACCTAACTTTTTCGGCTACCTAACCAAACCTAACCTATAAAGATAGGTTAGGTTAGGTTAGGTAGGGTTGGTTAAGTTCGGTCATATATCTACGTTAATTTTAACTCCAATAAAAAAAAATTGACCTCATACATAATGAAATGGGTAGCTTTATCATTTCATAAGAAAAAAATTAGAAAAATATATTAATTCAGGAAAACTTGGCTTATTAGGCAAATCGGGCCTTGCATAGTAGGCCAAAAAGTGAGTTCTGGCTACTAGGTACGACATATATATATATATATATATATATATATATATATATATATATATATATATATATATATATATATATATATATATATGTCGTACCTAGTAGCTAGAACGCACTTCTCAGCCTACTATACAAGGCCCGATTTGCCTAATAAGCCAAGTTTTCATGAATTAATGTTTTTTCGACTACCTAACCTACCTAACCTAACCTAACCTAACCTAACTTTTTCGGCTGCCTAAACTAACCTAATCTATAAAGATAGGTTAGGTTAGGTTAGGTAGGGTTGGTTAGGTTCGGTCGTATATCTACGTTAATTTTAACTCCAATAAAAAGCAATTGACCTCATACATAATGAAATGGGTAGCTTTATCATTTCATAAGAGAAAATATATTAATTCAGGAAAATTTGGCTTATTAGGCAAATCGGGCCTTGCATAATAGGATGAGAAGTGCGTTCTGGCTACTAGGTACGACATATATATATATATATATATATATATATATATATATATATATATATATATATATATATATATATATATATATATATATATATATATATATATATATATATATATATATATGTATATAAATGTATATTTCATTGAATATGACCGCATATTCTGTATTTATTATTTTCTGGTTCAGGGCTTCTATCCCTCTAACTATTTTTTTAGCATCTGGGCTTAATTGGAATAGGAGTTCTCCAAAACTCATTTTCGTACTTTTAAGGTGAAGAAAAGAAGTGATTTACTATAGAGTGTATTACACTTATTTATATAATTTGCACAACATTTCGAACCGCCATGGTTCATTCTCAAGTGAACAGATCTTACAATACTAGTTGATTTTATACCCGCACTGGGTCAGGTGATAATACAATGAAGGTGAAAACATGGGGGGATACATAAGGGATATATGTGAGGTGAAACATAGAGGCTGCGGAAGGCTTATTGGCCCATACGAGGCATCTCCTATCTAAACACAAACATTAATCCAGTGTAATTGGCCTGTTATGTTGGATATTGTCTTCTGTGTTGGCATCGATATGTTCTTGTCTTGTCCTTACTCTCATGGTGGGTAGAGTAAATAGTTCAGTGATTTGGGTGTTCATGGTAGGTCGCTCTATTCTTATGTGAATTGCCTCAAGAATTTGTAATCTTCTTGCATCTTGGGTTTTGTCTATTATGCAGGTATTCTTGTTCAACATTTCTCTTGTTAGAGTAATGTCATGGGCTTGTCTCATGTGATTCCTAGGGGCACCAGATTGAAGATGGCATGTCAAACGCCTCGTCAGCTTGGTCGACGTCATACCTATGTACTTACATTGAAGGTTACATCCTTCGTGGGGGCAAGTGTACATGTATACAACGCTTGACTGCTGTAGAGGGTTCTCCGTCGGCTTCGGGCTGTTTTTGATAAGGAGTTCGGAAGTCTTTTTGGTTTTGTAGAATATTATCAGGTTTATGTTTTGGTTAGGAGTAGTGCTTTTTACTCCTTTACGGTTTATTTCTTTCAATATTCTTTCCTCTTTTATATGTTCACTGTGCATGGTTGATTTGTAATATAATTTTATTGGGGGTGTTGTGGTTTCTGTTCTAGGTTCTGAATTATACCAACGGTCCAAGTGTCTTCTTATAGCAGCGTTTATTTCCGCGTTGCTATATCCGTTGTTCACCAATACCTGAGTTACTCTTTCAAACTCTCTACTCCCGTTGCTCCATTCAGAGCAGTGGGTAAGCGCTCGACGAATATAAGCATTGAGAACACTGGCTTTGTATCTTTGGGGGCACTCACTTCTACCGTTCAGGCATAATCCTATGTTGGTGGGCTTGGTATATACGTTGGTGCTTAAAGAGGTTCCTGTTTTTGTTATTAGTACATCCAAGAATGGCAGACTGTTATTTTCACTATTTTCATGTGTAAATCGGAGTACTGACTCTCTCTCTAGGTGTCTTTTCAGGTCAATTAGTTCATCTGAGTCTTTTACTATTACGAATATGTCATCTACATAACGGCAGAATACAGTTGGTTTTTGTCTGCTACTGAAGACCCTATCTTCGATGGTTCCCATATAAAAATTAGCAAATAAAACTCCTAAGGGGGAGCCCATTGCTACTCCGTCTATTTGTAAATACATGTCTCCTTGCGGACTGATGAAAGGGGCTTCCTTTGTACATGCTTCAAGCTGAACTACTTGCAGAAGCAGGGAAAAAACGAGGAACATATTCATCTACAATCTTTACCCCACGACTCAAAGAAGCAGCGAAACAACTAAAAAATCTGAAAGACGTAACAATAAGAAAAGCCGACAAAACAGCAGCATATGTATTGATTCCTACCCATGAATACATGAACAAAATTAGCGACATCCTTAGTGACGACTCCAAAGTTCAACGAATCACGAGGAACCCCGTAGAAGACCTTAAGCGGAAAGTAAACAAAACAATTACAGCAATCAACGCAAAGAAAGGTAGTGTGCATTTCAATAAACTTCAAGGCGACTATGGCTTAGGATATGCCTACGGCAATGTTAAGACGCATAAACCAGGTAACCCACTACGCCCTATAATCAGCCAAATACCAACCCCAACTTATCACCTGGCAAAGAAACTCAATGAACTCCTAACTCCATACACTCCAAGTAAGTTTAGTCTACAATCATCAGCAGATTTCCTAGAATTGATCAAATCTACCCAGCCAGATGGAATCATCGCTTCCCTGGACGTTGAATTCCTATTTACCAACGTTCCAGTCGACACAACCATAGGAATGATACTGGACAGAGTATACAGAGACGAGAGCACCCCCAAATTAGACATACCTGAGCCACACTTGTAAAGTCTTCTCGAAGCATATACAAAGGAAGCCCCTTTCATCAGTCCACAAGGAGACATGTATTTACAAATAGACGGAGTAGCAATGGGCTCCCCCTTAGGAGTTTTATTTGCTAATTTTTATATGGGAACCATCGAAGATAGGGTCTTCAGTAGCAGACAAAAACCAACTGTATACTGCCGTTATGTAGATGACATATTCGTAATAGTAAAAGACTCAGATGAACTAATTGACCTAAAAAGACACCTAGAGAGAGAGTCAGTACTCCGATTTACACATGAAAATAGTGAAAATAACAGACTGCCGTTCCTGAATGTACTAATAACAAAAACAGGAACCTCTTTAAGCACCAACGTATCTACTAAGCCCACCAACATAGGATTATGCCTGAACGGTAGAAGTGAGTGCCCCCAAAGATACAAAGCCAGTGTTCTCAATGCTTATATTCGTCGAGCGCTTACCCACTGCTCTGAATGGAGCAACGTGAGTAGAGAGTTTGAAAGAGTAACTCAGGTATTGGTGAACAACGGATATAGCAACGCGGAAATAAACGCTGCTATAAGAAGACACTTGGACCGTTGGTATAATTCAGAACCTAGAACAGAAGCCACAACACCCCCAATAAAATTATATTACAAATCAACCATGCACAGTGAACATATAAAAGAGGAAAGAATATTGAAAGAAATAATCCGTAAAGGAGTAAAGAGCACTACTCCTAACCAAAACATAAACCTGATAATATTCTACAAAACCAAGAAGACTTCCGAACTCCTTATCAAAAACAGCCCGAAGCCGACGGAGAACCCTCTACAGCAGTCAAGCGTTGTATACATGTACACTTGCCCGCACGAAGGATGTAACCTTCAATGTAAGTACATAGGTATGACGTCGACCAAGCTGACGAGGCGTTTGACATGCCATCTTCAATCTGGTGCCCCTAGGAATCACATGAGACAAGCCCATGACATTACTCTAACAAGAGAAATGTGTAGACACATCAAGAAGTCAACACCAGCAATCAACAGCCAATTATTGCACAACTATATTCTACCCACCTCAAGACTCCGCTCCAATATAGAAGCATCAAGAAATATGGACCAATAGGCATTCTACAAACACTTCTATTCAATACCCATTGTTTCGTGTTCTGTCTTGTGTTGATGAAATTAATACCCTATTAATGCCACCTCTTGTTCTGTCTTGTGTTGATGAAATTAATACCCTATTAATGCCAACTCTTGTTCTGTCTTGTGTTAATGCCACATCACCCCTTCCACCTCACTCAAATGTAGATATAAAATCGGAGATGCGTAAGTTCTATTCAGTTGTGTATTTGTGAACTAAAGTCTTTGAAAATGTAATAAGTTTTACGAAACGCGCTCGTGTTGCGTCAGACTAGAAATAAAAATGAATTTTGGAGAATTGATTTTTGATTTACCTCCAACAGTTAAAAGAAATGTACGAAAGATTGAGAAAATTCGTGTTAGAATTATTAATCTTACTTTTTAGGTCATATTTAATAATATATGTCTACAGGAAAGACTGCTACCAAAATATACTAATATATATATTTATATATATATATACATATATTTATGTTACGGACCCGAGTCCAGCATCAGAGCATGGAGCACGGAGCAGTGACAACAACGCCATCTGTGAGTCCGCTCCCGAAACCCCCTCCAAATGGACGACGCCATTTAGTGAGGATGGGATATACAGGCCACATGTGCTAGATTCCCGTCTTTATCAGCTTGTAACATAGCCGCTGCTGACCTCTGGAGAGGTGGCGCTTAGACAGCAACGCCATCAATGGAATGAAGAGATGGACGTTTATGTCAAAGCCTGTAAGTGAGGTTCCCTAGAGCGTCCCAGTATTAACCCTTACACTGCTCAGGGGTCCTTAGGACATTCACACCCTGTGTGCAAGAAAAAAAAAATTCAAAATTTTTTTTTCGTCTTCTAAACATGTTAATTTGTGTCCCCTGAGCACGGAAAAAATAAAAAAAATCGTAGGTGACATATTTTGGGAGCAATTGACCGAGGAAGTCTGGCAAAAAGTGGGCGTTGACAGAGCGGTCGTCAGACCCGGTCAGCATCACCCGCGCTGACAGATGGGAGTTGCCACAAAGATATTATTACCCAATTGTTTCAATGTCTCGGATTGATTTTTTCTTAGTTTTTTTGCAGTAATATTATTCAATAGTGTGTTTTGTAATATATTTATATAATAAAAGTGGTGAATAATCGCTATACTCAAAAGTATGATGTGCATATTAGTGATTCAGTTATTATGTTTATAAAACAATAAACAAATAGTTTTGCTGCTATTACACTCTATACACAGGTTATATATAAGTATCTGCATGTTTTGGTCACCATAACGAACCACTAAGTTGGTATTGAGAGTCGAAAAGCAACGAAGAGTTACCGCCACACACCAGCCAGCCACTCGCTGCCACTCCCTCAACACACGCACTAAACTTTCTTCCCCAACAATACCATTTGTGGTGTTATTACACTATATACAGACGTTATATATAAGTATGTATATATTTTGTTCACCACAACTGTACAGCTAAGCTGATATAGTTAGTTCAGGCACTAATAGTCGTCGCTATACACAGATGGCAGCTGGCGGCTCCCTCACTCTTTCAAGGTCACACGCACTAAACTTTCTCCCACAACAATACTGTTTGCAGTGTTATTACCCTATATACACATATTATATATAAATATCTACATGTTTTATGCACCATAACTGTACACCTAAGCTTGTAGTGCGTCCAAAGAGCATAGTGGCCACCCTCTAAACAGCTAGACAAATCTTGCAGACGACGTCACCTCCGTCACCCATATGACTCCTCCCAGCATAATCCTTTTGCTGTTATTACACTAATACACACATTATATATAAGTATCTCCACTTGTGTTCACCATAGAGAACCACTGACCTGGTATGATGAATGCAAACTATAACAGCTAGCCACACAGTCAGTAAACGATGCTGTCTCCCTCCATCTCTCAGCATCACTCCTCCCACAGCGCTAACTATTACAACAATCCTGCTATTATCACAACCCTGGTTATTTATATCACAGTCATGGGTCATCTGTAATATTGTCATCGCTAAATAATAACAATTATATATTTATTTTGACATTTTTCGTCGATGCTGTGGTCACAAGCTGAACAGCAATGCTGTTCGCTCATGCTACGTGCGCCGGCCTTGGTTGCTCCAACAATACTGTGCCTCTCACACCTGAGAAAATTGCCCACGATTTTTTTTTTAAATGGCATCTGTTTGCAAGAGCCCTGAGGAAGCTACTGTGAACCCTGTGTAGCCGCGGGCCATTTGAATCAGGCCTGGCACCCTATGGTGTATATATACCCCATGCGCAGTTTAAGGGTTAATGACGTATCTGATTGCAGAGTCGACCTGGGACTGCTGTATTGGACGATGGATCAGTCTACCCAAGGCAGCCAAGGTCTCCTCACCAGTCTGCCTTGAAGAAGCTGTGAGTCACCCCCGGACAAACTCTGTTGAGAGTATTAGCCTGCCTGTGGCGTGGCAGTGTTGGGAATCGCCTTATCCGGGGCTGGCTGGAGGAAGAGACTAACCACTGTGGTGCTTAGTGAGGAGAGTGATCAGCGGGATCACACTAGGCTCCTGCCTAGGGCTCCCAACCCTAGTATCGGTTGTGGAGTGGCCTACACAGCGGAGCTGATCGGTACCTGCCAGCTACAGGCTGGATTGTGGTTGAAGGCCTCCGCAACGAAGCACCCAGTGGGACTGTGATTTGGCTGGCCTGTGGCCAGGGTAGATTCGTAATAGTCATAGTGGATTCATCGTGGGCCACGGAAGAAGGAACCAGGGCTACCCAGAGTGAGCACCGTCGAGCATCCAGTGTCTTCGGAGGAAGACGAACCTGTACATAATAGTGTAGTTATAAACCCTGTGTGTGACTGATATTTATTTTTGGTGGTGGTGAATATATATATATAAATTGGAACATTTGTATCCCTCCCCCTTTAATTTAACTTGCGTTACGGAACACACCCCTTGAAAGCCTCTACTAACTTGGGGCCAGATTCCCAAACTCTACTACCATCAGAGGAGAACCCGGTTGCATCCCAGTAGCGTATGTAACAATATATATATATATATATATATATATATATATATATATATATATATATATATATATATATATATATATATATGTATATATATATATATATATATATATATATATATATATATATATATATATATATATATATATATATATATATATATATATATATATATATATATATAGGTTACAAAACATACAAGACAAATGCCTAAAGGTTATGGATCTCTTGAAGCTCCTCCGCTTCTGGACAGGAACCGAGGACGCAGCTAGCATTTCCCCTCTGGATCGCCACACTGAGACGCTGAAACAAAAAACTGGAAGCCCTTGGGTCTCTGGTGACGTCAATGAGCTTGGAACCCAATACCTTGAGAAATCCCAAGGCACTCTTGCCCCAGGGGCCATGCGTCTCAGACGCTATGGGAACAAAGAGGTATTGACCTTCCAGTCGCCTGTACTTGAGTGATTTAGCTGTTTCCCTGTGGTTGGCCGCCCCACCTGCTTGATCAGCTCCGAAGTGTACATAGGTGTCAGCCAGGGTGGATACACATGTGTAGTCCCACACCAACTGTCTACCCTCCTTCCATGAGTATACGGTGATAGGGAAATCCGGGTTATGGACCCCTAGGATGCGAGATTCTCTCTCCGCTGGGCACCTAGCTGAGAAGAGGCTTCTCTTGATATATATATATATATATATATATATATATATATATATATATATATATATATATATATATATATATATATATATATATATATATATATACATATATTTCCCTGAATGCTCTGTGTTCCCTTCTCTGAGGCTGTGGGTCCCTATAATTGCACCAGTGGTGGTACCCCCTATATAAATATATATATATATATATATATATATATATATATATATATATATATATATATATATCATTGAATATGACCGCATATTCTGTATTTATTATTTTCTGGTTTAGGGCTTCTATCCCTCTAACTATTTTCTTAGCATCAGGGCTTAATTGAAATAGGAGTTCTCCAAAACTCATTTTCGTACTTTTAAGGTGAAGAAAAGAAGTGATTTACTATAGAGTGTATTACACTTATTTGTATAATTTGCACGACGTTTCGAACCTACATGGTTCATTCTCAAGTGAACAGATCTTACAATACTAGTTGATTTTATACCCGCATTAGGTCAGGTGATAATACAATGAAGGTGAAAACATGGGGGGATACATAAGGGATAAACATAGGGGCTGCAGAAGGCTTATTGGCCCATACGAGGCATCTCCTATCTAAACACAAAGATTAATCCAGTGTAATTGGCCTGTTATGTTGGACATTGTCTTCTGTGTTGGCATCGATATGTTCTTGTCTTGTCCTTACTCTCATGGTGGGTAGAGTAAATAGTTCCGTGATTTGGGTGTTCATGGTAGGTCGCTCTATTCTTATGTGAATTGCCTCAAGAATTTGTAATCTTCTTGAATCTTGGGTTTTGTCTATTATGCAAGTATTCTTGTTCAACATTTCTCTTGTTAGAGTAATGTCATGGGCTTGTCTCATGTGATTCCTAGGGGCACCAGATTGAAGATGCATCCTCGGGTGGAGGCCTTGTTCCCGTGTTGGGATTGGGGTGTTGTTTGGTCGAGTTTGGGGGGGGGGGGAGGAAGGTTCTTCGAGTTGATGTTTCGGTTTCTGTATTTGTCACTGGCGACGAATGAGTGGTTGTGTATGCTTGGGTTGCGTGATTCTGCGGCGTGTGTGCACTGTGGCTTTAGTGAATCGCAGGTTCATATATTTTATTTTTGTGTCCAGTTGCAGGGGTTGGTTGCCTGGTTCCGGGATGTCCTGTAGGTGTTTTGTGGGCAGGGGTGAAGGGGTCTTGTTTTGTGGTTTTTGTTTCTGTCTTCTCTGGGTGGTTCGGGGAGGGTCCGCAATACGTTGTGTGTTTTGATTGCGGATTTTATGTTTTGTGTGTGGGTCGGAAGGCGGGAGGGTTATGAGGATGCTGGCATTTTGGGCTTTTTGCGGGGTGGGGGGGGGGGGCATGCGGTTTACCTGGTGGTGGTTGCAGCACGCCTTTCCGACGACGTTTGGTTGATGGTTCACAGATTCCTATGTTCGTGGGGTTGCTTTTGGGTCGGTGGGTGCGTCGGTGGTTGGGTGACAGTACATGGTCTTGGGTGGGGTTGGGGTGTCGGCATGTGTTTGAGGGGGGGTTGGGGTGGTTTGGGAGGGTTGGTTTCACTTTGTGCTTCCTTCCCTTTCCTTTGAACTTCCTCGGCAGAATTTGTGTGTGTCTACCTTGTGATGGTGCTGCTCCTGTGCGTGTGTGGTGTGTTTCGGTGCCTCCGGATGCCGGTTGTCTGTATGCGTGTGGGGATGAGGTTTGGGGTTTGTTTTTGGCTCTTGCATGGGAATGCGTTTTTCTGTATTTTTTGGCCTTTGGTCTCCCTTGACCTGTGCTGCTTGTGTTCGGGTGTTTTGTTGTTGCGTGTTGTGTGGTAGTTATGTGGTTGATTCTTTATGCATTTCTCTTGATGTTAGCGTGTGTGTGTACATATTATTCTGTGCTTTTGTCTATGTGCATATAACTTTTGTGGCCTGTGAGGTTTTGTACTGTACTAATTTGGTCCTGTACTCACCTAGTTGTGCTTGCGGGGATTGAGCTTTAGCTCTTTGGTCCTGCCTCTCAACCGTCAATCAACAGGTGTACAGGTTCCTGAGCCTATTGGGCTCTATCATATCTACACTTGAAACTGTGTATGGAATCAGCCGCCACCACATGACACCCTAATGCATTCCATTTGTCAACCACTCTGACACTAAAAAAATTCTTTCTAATATCTCTGTGGCTCATTTGGGCACTCAGTTTCCACCTGTGTCCCTTAGTGTATGTGCCCCTTGTGTTAAATAGACTATCTTTATCTACCCTATCAATTCCCTTGAGAATCTTGAATGTGATCATGTCCTTCTAACTCTTCTGTCTTCCAGCGAAGTGAGGTTTAATTCCCATAGTCTCTCCTCGTAGCTCATACTTCTCAGCTCGGGTACTAGTCTGGTGGCAAACCTTTGAACCTTTTCCAATTTGGTCTTATCCTTGACTAGCCCTTCAATTGCGCATCGCATCATATGATGCATTGCCCGACTTGCAGTAAATTGCGCATCGCATCATATGATGCGCAGGCATACCAAGCACGAATTGAAAGGCCCGCGGGGTAGAGGAGGTCCCCATACGCTGGCCAGGGGCTATAGTAAACAGCTGCTATTTTAAAAAAAATCCAGCTCACACTACCATCGCTTGGGAGGCCTCAGTTACCCAGCAGCCACCATGCCGAGCGTACGGCCGAACGCTTCCCGGGTACGCCCCACGCAATCCCTCACCCAAGAGCAAATAACCAGTAAATTATTTTCCGATGGTGAGGAAAGTAACTTTGATGACTCTGATATTGATAAAGATTACATACAATTGACCGATGTTGATAGCATGGACAGTGAATATGAGATACAGCCGCCTTCTATGGCGAGGCCTATACCCTCACCCATGCCGCCTCGCCCAGTGTCTACCCCAATTCTCCCTCGGCCACACAGTTCCTGTGATTATTTAGAGTCTGAGGATATTTTCGGTGACGAGTCAGAGGATATTTTCGGTGACGAGTCAGAGGAAGGTGACTCTTTTTCTGGTTTTAGTGAAGTGGAATCAGAACATAGTGTTACCGAGCCTGGTGCCAGTACCAGTGGTGTTATTGGGCGAGATTTTGTCGCGTCAGCAGCGTCTCGGCCACCCAAGCACCACCGCATGGAACCACATGTGGCACCAAGAGCCTCATGTTCACGTGCCTCTACCTCACGTGCAGGTAGCGGCCGTACTGTGCGTAGATGGGCTTCAGCTCCTGGTCCACGGGGTGCATCGCTTCCTCGCCGTAGTGCCCCTGCTGCATCCCCTGCGTCTCGCAGGACACCAGGTGTACTAGTGTGGAGTGATGGTGCTGGTTTTATTCCCCGAATTCCTGCATTTGACAATAAAGACGTTGGGATTACAGATCTTTTCCCAGATAATGGTGATGATATGAGTGAATGTGATTATTTTACCGCATTCTATGATGAGCCGCTCATGGAATATATTGTACACCAAACGAACCTTCATGCGGCTCATCTCATTAGAAAAGAGATAACAGAATTTTCACGCTTGCAACGTTGGAACACCAATATAGGTGAAATGTATGTGTTTCTTGCAATATGTACGTTGATGAAACACTGTGTCAAACACGCTATCACAGATTACTGGAGCAAAGATCTGACTATTCCAACACCTTTCTTTTGGGAAATATATGTCCAGAGAGTATATTTCAGATACTCCTCAGGTGTGTGCATTTTGCAACTAATGAGGACTGGACTGAGGAGGATAGACTTTGGCGAGTGAGGCACTATATGAATGAGGTGATTTGAAAATTCAGAGATTTTTACGTACCGGCACAGAAGATGATGATTGACGAATCCCTTATACTATTCAAAGGACGTGTTTCATTCAAACAATATATTCCCTCCAAACGAAACAGATTTGGATTGAAATTCTTTGTACCGTGTGACAGTGAAACAGGATATGTGTTACACATGATTCTGTATTCAGTTAGCGATGTAGACATTCCCGGTAACGACGAACATGGTTTCATCCACGTCCTATACACAAATAATTACTATACAAGTCCATTGCTAGCTAAGTTCTTGATTGAAAATAGAACCGGGTTGGTTGGCACAGTAAAGCCACGAAGAAGGGAAATGCCAGTGTTTGACGGTGAACTTGCAGTTGGTGAGTGCCAGGTACGGAAATGTGATGAAATACTCTCGGTACGGTGGAAAGACAAGAGAGAAGTGAACCTGCTGACAACCGTTCATGATGGTACAATGTTGAACACTGGCAAGGTGCACCGTGTAACGAGAGAACCAGTATATAAGCTGTTACCTATCGTCCGTTACGGCTCGAAACCCTAACAACAGCATGGACCTTAATTATCAAGGGCTACTACAAACTGCTGTTCTCAGGAGCGGGTCACCAGTGTAACCCCATGATAAGTACAACGCAACGTTATAAATTTCAACCTTAGGACTGAAGAAATAGACATATAACTTTATATATATATATTAACAATATAATCAATATTATATCAAGTACAGATGGACCACTATTAAAGTAAAAATCAAAATACTGTCTCTCCCAGAATAAGAATCTACTAATGACACAACAACAAGTAAACAGACTTAACTTCCCACAGATGTTATCTCTCCTGCTCCGTAACAGCTACTGACTACTCGGCTGTCGCTACCCATAATTCTCTCCCCGTCTGCCTTATCCAGGATGAGGGATGGAAAATACACACTTTTTAATATTTAAAACTAATTGAACAACCACTTGTTCTCAAAACACATAAGAATGCAAATTAAATATAATAGTTACTTTCAAAAATATATAAGTTACAATGCCACCTGCTTAATTAAAGTAAATTAATAATTATATGATAATTAAAAAGTGACATCTGGAACTTCCAAACTGAACAGGTCCAGCAATTCTAATTTCCTGAATCTAACAGGTATTAGACGTGTGAAGAGCCACCGCGCTCCTGTCCCCACTGACATTGCCACACCACACGATAATTTACAAAAATATAATATGTGTACATATACAGGTAATGATATAATGGAACAAAATAAGTTTATTTAAATTTATATATGTATCCAGCTAGGAGTACGTAACATAAGCCAGATTGTGTTCTTGACTACAATCTCAACATGCGTTTGATTGACAAGGCTGACATGATGATTGGCACTATCGAGTGTGTGCGGAAAACATTGAGGTGGACGAAAAAATTGTTTTTCCATCTTGTTGACATGAGCATGTTGAACTGCTATAATTTATACCTGGTGAAAACTGGACGTAAACCTGTTTTCCGTTCATTTGCTTTTACACTTGCAACACAGTTATTAGCAAAGTTTGATCAAGAAGTCCCTGGCATACGAAGACCAATCATGAACCCAGTGTTGCAGCATGATGCAACACCCAGGCTCGCTCACATGGATGCCTTTCAGCAACACAGACTAAAGAATTTGCCAGCAGGTGGAAAGTGTGCAATAGGCCAACGTGCATGCGTAGTATGTAAAACAACAAAACGAAGAGAGCAAAATCGTAAAATGGTGCATGTGAGATTTTTTTCTACGCCTACCTCCCTTAGGAGGTGGACTACAAGTTTAAAGGCTGCTCACGGCAGTTAAGCATGAGTCCAATAGAAAAAGGAAAAGCGGGAGCAAACTGCCAGGCCTCCACCACTAGGGGTGAAAACCTGTCCACAATAGGCCGCTGGCTCCTCCTAGTTAAACAGGACGTTAAAACTAATAAAGGGTAACCGACGGGTTCTCACAATCAAATATTTATATTTGATGTGGCGCTATGAAATGGAATTCGAATTCCCAATGACAGCCGACTTATCAAAAGATCACATCAACATTCAATCGTATAAAGCAGAACATGGGTGGAAAAGAATGGTTGAAGGGTTGACATCAAAGACCGTTTTCTATAACATAACAATTTATTAATAACAAGAGACGAACTACTACATTACCGAGTTTACGTTACGTTAATGTCCATCCAGTGGCACGATCACAAACAGCTAAATAGCAACCCTTGCTGTGCGGCTGCACACTGAACTAACCTGAACACAGGTGTGCCCACTGATGACGCAATATTGCAAATCAAAAAAATATCACAGACTAAGTTACACCACAGCGAGTGGTTACGTTATTGTCCATCCAGTGGCAATTGCAACACAGCTATTCAACAGCCCCTCGAGAAATGACAGCAGGCTCCATCCTGCTGACACTTCGGGCTGACAAGTGAACTAACTGAACAATGATACCCACTGAAGACACAAGCATGCAATCAATAGTGTCACGGCTTCCCTGACAGCTACTCTAATCACAAGCTTAAGGGTCCTCCTTCCAAACAGGAGTGTCCTCGTAACTAGGCGGGTAGTCCAACAGTGACTCCCCCTATCACAACCTAGTGTGAACACTCTTTGCAACTCTCTACAAGAAGTTGCACTGTAAACAGTAAATAAAGTCAGGCAAGGCGGGATTCTAGGACACAGCTCCAGCAATCCCTAAGTTACTTTACTCTCGTCACCAGACGATAACCAAAAGAAATTGCCTTAATCAATTACCAAACTGATTATGTGATTAATTACATTAATTGACTGATCACAGCAGTCACCAACAGAGTACTACGGTAATCACAAACAATTGTCTCTCATAGACAACAACATGATGGTACTCTACGTTAATCATTAACACTTGTCTCTCTTAACACATGTCATCTTGTTAACAATAACTCAAAACTCTCTTATATTACATCACACTTGACTCCTTGCAAGTATTCAGTAATTCTTAATTACGGTCAAACGGACCACTAATTACATCCCAATTGAGTTACGTTAACTAAGCCTGCCCAACTTGGTAGCTTCTCAACAGTCTGTGTCCAAATTTTACTTTACTGAGCGTTAATTACCCTAATTAACTCCGAGCAATTAATTAACTGTCACCAGGACCGATAATTATTCATACATAAATACGTCTCACTCCGCACTGCCTAAGCAGGTCTCATCAAACACTGTGAATTCACGGGAGAGGAGTTAATTACCCTAATTAACATGAGTGCAATTAATCCACTGTCCTCAGACAGGATATGATTAATATAACGAGTTATGCTAGCTCCATGACCTCGCTTTACCAAGTCATCTGAGTCCTCAAGACCCCAGACGTTAATTACTCCACTAATTATCATGAGCCACTAATTGCTATACCCCCAAAAGGTAATTAGTCCCGAGCAAATTACGTTAACACAAATACTGACAGATCCTCTCCCACTACGTGAATTCACGATGAGAAGGCTAATTACATAATTAGCTAGAGTGGTCAATTAGTTGTCACACGGACAATTAATTGCACCCGAGACGTATCTCACTTAAGCTCAACACTGTTCTCCTATAACAGCTCTCACTCACTCAACAATAAGTGTGAACCCCTTATCCAGTTAATTACCCCTTTTTAATTAACTCACTGAATCCTTAAGTCCTCGATACAACTTAAAGAAACAAAGTAACCCCAGTGTTACATAGGTCACACTTACTATGGCATGCATAACAACACAAATGCACTGCCCACATACGGTTGCGGCTACTGCAACTCGTTAATTACTGTGCCCACACAGTAATGACACACGGTTTGGCAACAACAGGAGTATACCAATATTACTGCCCCCCTTATCTTGCAACCGTTGCAAAGGACTACTGTGAGCACACACTTACCCCAGCAAGGCAATTAACAAATCAACTGCCTGCTCTCATTAAGTGCTGTGAATTCCCCTGAATAATCATAGAGGTCCCTTAAACCCTCAACACAGCTCCTAGGGCAGTAATATTGTATAAATTGATAACAACACTGCACAAACCTGCAACATAATGATGCCATCAGCATACCCTACATGCTAATGACATCGTTAGGCAATCAGTCAGCAATCACATCTACAGACTCACCACACAACACAGTACGTAAAAACATGCAAATCAACACATAGAATGGCATTCACATACTCAATGAAAATTATATCACCAGATAAATGTATCTCTATCTATATAGACCTCAGGGTATCCACTGACATCCCTACAACCTGGCCTGCTTACCTCTGCAAATGATAATAATTTTACATGCTGGTACTCCATAGCACTAATCCAGTCTGACCTGGATTAGAATCGACAACTGGATCATTTATATGGTAAATCTCTACACTGACCGGTTATATACCCGAGTCAGTCTACACACTTATATATAACTATATATCTACAGTGTGGTACCGTGTACAACATCCATCTCCAGGTACCGCCCTACCAGTCACCTGGACGTGCCACTGACAGCTGTCATTCAGCTGCTTCCCTAGCCTGGCAGGGCTATGGGACAACACAGCTTTTACCTGGATTTCCACCGGTCCTCAACACACTGTTACACAATGATAATTGTACTCACATTCTTTTTCAATCCGCCACAACAATCATATCCCTGGTCACTACCTCTCTGGCTGTAAACACCTAGCTCGCTCCTCCTTCGACGACAAGATGTGACCCTAGGCTGTCCAGGGAAAGTGGCCTAAACACGTGGCCCAAACATGTGGCCACCTCGTGGCCCTAAGGGTGGCCACGGGTAGCGCATGACGTCACAGCACCCCACCCGGGCTGAGCTGGTGCGCGGGGTGGGGGTGGGGTTTGGCCGGGGTTGCCTGAAGGGTGCCCCCCCCCCCCGGGCTGCTGGCCAAGGTGGGCGGCACGGCCCTGGGGCGGGCGGCGCCCACATGGGATGCCTCAGCCCAGCTGGCTGGCTGCGCCTACAGGCATACACACGTGGATGGGAGATCACTTTACACCCCATCATCAGCATGCTCGCTTGTACACTCGGGTGACAATGGCCGGTGGCGTCACCACACGGACGCCGTCAGGTGGAATACAAAGTCCAACAGGGGCCTGTAATATCACCACAATTACACTAGGAGGCCCTGCCCATTATTCCACCAATTGTCCATCAACACTAGACAGGATATTCGAACCACCTGTTACACCATGAGGCTCTGCCAGCTGCCTCATGGGTGCCCACTGTCTCTGAGGCTTTTTTACTGGGCTGCCCAGCTCAAACTGACTATTTGGCGGGCTAGGGGAACTCAAAATGCCCATATCTCCCCCCCCTACTTTGTCTTGACCAATCAGCACGAAGCTGGCACAACACCATGGTGCCGCTTCCAATAACAGCTGTTCGCGCCAAAACTCAGCTAGGAGCAGAGATGCCTAACCCAATCACAGGCCTCCCTCACCCGCAGGCGTCCCGTGACGTCACAAGGAGAGGGAGGCCTAAAGACAGTGGCGCAATGTCTCACATGGTGGGGGGGGGGGGGCAACGTTCACCCCTCTGTACTTCCCCCCCCCCCCTAAAACCGTTGGGAGAGTCAAGTACCTACTGACACCACTTACTTTCAACTCCCATCCTATTTCACAGAAACAGGAAAATTTCTGTAATTCTCTCTACAGAGCAATCACAGACATCTGACTAGTCTTAAATGATAGTCCAGAGCAAGAGCTTTCCTCCAACACCCCACAAGTGTGTTAGTTTGAAAACTTCTTGACTTGAGTCTCTAGAGCGACTAGCCTAATCTAGAAAACTAGGAAAACTAGCTGAGGGAATCTACATTCCCTCACAGTGCAAACATGGTGTGGAGTTGCATTGTGTGCTGTCGACTGCTTCAACGACTACCACTCACTCCAAGATTTCTAAATGTGCAATAATAGTACAAAAACCTGTACATAGTGTGTGCTAGTGTGTACATATAAAATAATGAACATTGTGATTACTGTACATAATATAATGCCGTAATGGAAAACGTTTGTGTGCGCATGTGTGCAACTCGATGTGTGCAACATATATTGACAACAACTGTCAAGTGACATTATGTGCAACATAATTAGTGACTAATATTGCAAAGAATTCACTCGTAAACACTGTAAATAATGACGCGAAAATAAATTCGTGGTAACTGAGGCTGCTTGAAGACCGCGCGACGCCTCAGGACGCACCTTGCATGAGCGAACATGCAAACTGTGACGTCATCATCCGTCTTCTCGGCTCAATTACATCGCCGGTAAGTACAATTGATTTATTTCTTATTTTTCCCGTGATCAGGGAACACGACTTAACAGGTTAGGATTTTTTTTTTTTTTTGCGCCTGTGGGTGTCAATCAGCATATAGTCATGCGTCATTTAAGGGCTAAAAATGGACTCCATGCTGGGGCTGCATACTCCTGGATTGGCCTAACATATGTGGTATACAAAGTTCTGAATGATTCCTTACACAAGTTTCTGAATACCGTTCTTATGCTGGCCAGCCTGGCATATGCCGCTGATGTTATTCTCTTGACATGGTCTGCAGGAGACAGGTCTGGTGTAATATCAACCCCCAAGTCTTTTTTTTCTCTGAATCTTGAAGTATTTCATCTCCCAGATGGTACCTTGTATCTGGCCTCCTGCTCCCTACATCTATCTTCATTACATTACATTTGCTTGGGTTAAACTCTAACAACCATTTGTTCGACCATTCCTGCAGCTTGTCTAGGTCTTCTTGAAGCATCAAGCAGTCCTCCTCTGTCTTAATCCTTCTCATAATTTTGGCATCGTCCACAAACATTGAGAGAAATGAATCTATACCCTCCGGGAGATCATTTACATATATCAGAAACAAGATTGGACCGAGTACAGAGCCCTGTGGGACTTCACTGGTGACTTCACGCCAATCTGAGGTCTCACCCTTCACCGTAACTCTCTGCTTCCTATTGCTCAGGTACTCCCTTATCCAATGGAGCACCTTCCCAGCTACAACTGCCTCTCTCCAGCTTATGTACCAGCCTCTTATGCGGTACTGTTTCAAAGGCTTTCCGACAATCCAAGAAAATGCAGTCCGCCCAGCCTTCTCTTTCTTGCTTAATCTTTGTCACCTGGTCGTAGAATTCTATTAAGCAAGTCGGGCAAGATTTACCCTCTCTGAATCCATGTTGGCGATTTGTCACAAAGTCCCTTCTCTCCAGATGTGTTACCAGGTTTTTTCTCACGATCTTCTCCATCACCTTGTATGGTATACAAGTCAAGGACACTGGCCTGTAGTTCATTGCCTCTTGCCTGTCGCCCTTTTTGTATATTCGGACCACATTCGCCGTCTTCTATATTTCTGGTTGGTCTCCTGTATCCAGTGACTTGCTATACACTTTGGAGAATGGAGAGTGGCAAGCAAAGTGCCTCTGCACACTCTTTCAGTACCCATGGCGAGATCCCGTCTGGACCAACAGCCTTTCTAACATCCAGATCCAGCAGGTGTCTCTTGACCACCTCTCTGGTAATTTCTAACTCTTCCAAGGCCGCCTGGTTTACCTCCCTTTCTCCTAGCACAGTGACCTCACCTTGTTCTATTGTGAAGACCTCCTGGAATCTCTTGTTGAGTTCTTCACACACCTCTTTGTTATTCTCTGTATACCCGTCCTCGCCTGTTCTATGTTTCAAAACCTGTTCTTTCACTGTTGTTTTCCTTCTGATGTGACTGTGGAGTAGCTTTGGTTTGGTCTTGGCTTTGTTTGCTATATCATTTTCATAACTCTTCTCTGCTTCTCTTCTCACCCTGACATACTCATTCCTGGTTCTGTGGTATCTCTATCTGCTTTCTGGTGTTCTGTCATTCTGGAAGTTCCTCCACGCCCTTTTGATCAGTTTCTTTGCTTCCATACATGCCCTATTATACCATGGATTCTTCTGTTGCTTCTCAAATTTTTTCCTTCGGGCCGGGATGAACCTGTTTACTGCCTCCTGATACTTTTGGGTAACATAATCCATCATATCTTGCACAGACTTATCTCTGAGGTCTGTGTCCCTAGGTATTTCCCTTAGGAAACTTCTCATTTCTTCATAATTCCCTTTTCAATATGCCAGCCTTCTGTTTCCTAGTTCTTTTTTGGGGGAGATAATTCCTAGCTCTACCAGTTACTCAAAGTTCAATACACTGTGATTACTCATTCCCAAGGGCGCTTCCATCTTAATTTCCCTTATATCCCACTCATTTAGGGTAAATATCAAATCAAGTATTGCTGGTTCGTCTTTTCCTCTCATTCTAGTTGGTTCCTTATGTGCTGGCTTAGAAAGTTTCTTGTTGCCACATCCAGCAGCTTAGCTCTCCATGTTTCTGATCCTCCATGCTGGTCTCTGCTCACCCAATCTATTTTCCCATGGTTGAAGTCTCCCATAATTAGTAGGCCAAATCCATTCCTGTTAGCAACAGAAGCTGCTCTCTCTATTATGTTAATTGTGGCCATGTTGTTTCTATCATATTCCTGTCTGGGTCTTCTGTCATTTGGTGGTGGATTATATATGACTACGACTATAATTTTTTGCCCTCTAGTTGTTATGGTTATCTTGAGATGATTTCGGGGCTTTTAGTGTTCCCGCGGCCCGGTCCTCGACCAGGCCTCCACCCCCAGGAAGCAGCCCGTGACAGCTGACTAACACCCAGGTACCTATTTTACTGCTAGGTAACAGGGACATAGGGTGAAAGAAACTCTGCCCATTGTTTCTCGCTGGCACCTGGGATCGAACCCAGGACTACAGGATCACAAGTCCCGCGTGCTGTCCGCTCGGCCGACCGGCTACCCCGCTCGGCCGACCGGCTCCGTGGTACCTGCTATGTAGTCACTGAAACCTTCACAGCCCTGAATAACCATCTCCTCAAAATCCCAGCCATTTCTTACCAGCAGAGCTACACCACCACCACCTCTTCTTTCCCCCTCTTTCGTCATGACATAACAGTCGTGTGGGAACACTGCATTTGTTATCGTTTTCGTTAGCTTTGTTTCTGTGAGGGCTATTATGTCTGGGTTTTCCTCTAGTACCCATTTTCCAAGCTCATTTGCTTTATTTGTAATTCCATCTATGTTAGTATACATTGCCTTGAGGCTCACTCTCTTCTGTCCCTGTGTGTGGGAGGTGTGGTTAGCTTTGTGTGAGTGGTCTTTCTATATGTTTCTGTTTGTGTCTGTCTTGTGTCTTTGGTTGTGAGTATGTTTTATGTTATTTATGTTATTTATTTCATGTGCTGTTCTGTGTTACCTTATGATTTTTTGCTCTATCCTATGCCTATGTCGGGGTTTTCTGTTTCATGCTCTGTGTATTGGCCTTTTTTTCCTTTGCAGCTGTATATTTTTGCGGATAGAGGTGTTATATGTTACCTCATATATGTGCTGTTGTGTGTAGCCTTTTGGTTTTCTTATGTATCCGGTGCCCGTGTCGGGGTATCGGTGTTGTGCTCTGGATACTGTATAATTATTCTTTGACGTTTGTATATGAATCACTTGTTTTTTAATGTTCTTCCATTGTTATGCTGTGTTTGTATCAGATTTTCCTTGTGTTTTTGTATGTTCCTTGTATATTGTTTTTATTAAAAAAAAAAAAAACTTTCCACAATGTATTAATAAGTGACTCTATGACGTAAAGAGGCACACCAACCTGGTGTTTGGTGTCGTCAGTAATACCTGGTGATGTCATTAGTCTTTCGGTCACTGAGGAACTCGGGATGGTCCGTGAGTGAATGTTCTCTGTAAGTTGCATGGCATAAGCACTGTTACGCAGTATATTATCATTTTCACTCTGGTACTTGACTCGAACGTGTTCGTTAAGTTCGTTAATCATTTTAATATATGCAGGTGCAGGTCCACTACCTTTTCCAGTTAATGTTTCTGTGTCACTAACACTGCTGTCATCACTGAGTTGACTGACGACGTCGCCGCCACAGTCTCTGTTGTTGCTCTCATCTCTGTCGCCGCTGCTGCCGCCACCACTGCCGCCGCCGCCACTGCCGCCGCCACCACCACTGCCGCCGCCGCCACCACTGCCGCCGCCGCTACCACTGCCGCCGCCGCCACCATTGCCGCCGCCGCCGCCGCCGCCACCACCACTGCCGCCCCCGCCACCACTGCCGCCGCCACCACTGCCGCCGCCGCTACTACTGCCACCACTGCCGCCGCCACCACTGCCGCCGCCGCCACCACCACTGCCGCCGCCGCCACCACTGCCGCCGCCACCACTGCCGCCGCCGCCACTACTGCCGCCGCTGCCACTACTGCCACCACTGCTGCCGCCGCCGCCGCTACTGCCACCTCTGCCGCCGCCGCCGCCACCACTGCTGCCGCTGCCACCACTGCCGCCACCGCCACCACTTCCGCCGCCGCCGCCACTACTACCGCCACCACCACTTCCGCCACCACCACTGCAGCCGCCACCACTGCCGCCACCACCACTGCCGCCGCCGCCGCCACCACCACTGCTACCCCTGCCGCCGCTGCGCCGCCGCCGCCGCCACCACTGCCACCACTGCCGCCGCCACCACTGCCGCCGCCGCCGCCGCCACCACTGCCGCCGCCACCACTGCCGCCGCCGACGCCACCACTGCCGCCGCCATTGCCACGACTGCCGCCGCCGCCGCTACTGCCACCACTGCTGCCGCCGCCGCCGCTACTGCCACCACGACTGCCGCCGCCGCCGCTACTGCCACCACTGCCGCCGCCGCTACTGCCACCACTGCTGCCGCCGCCGCCGCTACTGCCACCACTGCTGCCGCCGCCGCCGCTGCTGCCACCACTGCCGCCGCCGCCGCCGCTACTGCCACCACTGCTGCCGCCGCCGCCGCTACTGCCACCACTGCTGCCGCCGCCGCCGCTACTGCCACCACGACTGCCGCCGCCGCCGCTACTGCCACCACTGCCGCCGCCGCTACTGCCACCACTGCTGCCGCCGCCGCCGCCGCCGCTACTGCCACCACTGCTGCCGCCGCCGCCGCTACTGCCACTACGACTGCCGCCGCCGCCGCTACTGCCACCACTGCTGCCGCCGCCGCCGCCGCTACTGCCACCACTGCTGCCGCCGCCGCCGCTACTGCCACCACGACTGCCGCCGCCGCCGCTACTGCCACCACTGCCGCCGCCGCTACTGCCACCACTGCTGCCGCCGCCGCCGCTACTGCCACCACTGCTGCCGCCGCCGCCGCTACTGCCACCACGACTGCCGCCGCCGCCGCTACTGCCACCACTGCCGCCACCACCACCACCGCAGGTACCTTTACCAGCGCGGGCCACGGCTGTGACACAGCAGTGTGGAGGCTGCTGTATCTCATGTGAAGGAGCCCGACGTAGTGTCTGTATAATTTTTGCCATTTCTGTTACCTGTGCTTGCAAGGCTGCCAACTGTCCTTCAACTGTTGTCTCAGGCTGTTGTGTGTTGTCAAGGGCGTTGCTGGTACTGTCATCACTATAGGATGGGTCAACAGTACTAGAGCTGGCATCAGTAGGCACTTGATGAGTTGCGGGCAATTGCCTCCTTGTGCCAAGGGAGGCTGGCACGTTGGGACAGTCTGAGTGCCAGATGGTTACTTCTTCCGTATCACATCTGAAACACTTCAGCGGCGGTTTAGACGGAACCACGGTTTCAGGTTGTTGCCCTGCTTCTGTTACCGTGCTCTGTTGCTCCTGTTCCAGCTTTCTTTGGTCTCTGGTCTTTTTATACTGACAGTCCTTCAGTGGATGAAGACCGGATCAGAGAGCACACTTTGGTGTGGGGCACCAGCAGTTCTCAGCTATGTGGCCACTGCCACAGCACTCGTAACACTCCACAGGGTCAGGCTGCCACACCCTGAACGTGCTGGGGCGCGCATACACCCCAGCAAACCAATACTTGTCAGGTGGCGGTTCAGTCTTTTTCCAGACTATGACTATTTGATCGGTAGGCTTAACATTGTTGTTCAATCTTCTTGCTTTGTGTACCCCTTCTAATTCATAGACCCACTCTAGTGGATACTCGTGATGGTATCTGTAGACTAGGTATTCATCCATCTTCTTTTTTCGTGTTGGTAGACGGTTGTGGTTTGTGGCAGTGTTGGTTGCTGGATGTGTTATTCGGCAGTGTTGGTAGAGAGTTGTAGTGGGTGGTAGATGTTTTTGGCTTGTGGCAGATTCGGTAAATGCCTGTGTATGTGTGGTGGCAGTTTTGATTGATGGTTTTTGATGATGTCAATGGTGTTCTATGTTGTGGTTGGTGGCAGTGGTAGTAGAAGGTTGTGGTTGGTTGCATTGTTTGTGGAATGTTATGATTGGAGTCAGTGTTGGAATATATCTGTTGTTAGTGGCAGTGTTGGTAGATGTTTGTTGTTAGCGGCAGTGTTGGAAGATATTTGTTAGTGGCAGGGTTGGTAGATGTTTGTTGTTAATGGCAGTGTTGGTTGATGTTTGTTGTTAGTGGCAGTGTTGGAAGATGTTGTTAGTGGCAGTGTTGGTAGATGTTGTTAGTGGCAGTGTTGGAAGATGTTTGCTGTTAGTGACAGTGTTGGTAGATGTTGTTAGTGGCAGTGTTGGAAGATGTTTGCTGTTAGTGACAGTGTTGGTAGATGTTTGTTGTTAGTGACAGTGTTGGTAGATGTTGTTAGTGGCAGTGTTGGTAGATGTTGTTAGTGGCAGTGTTGGAAGATGTTTGCTGAGAGTGACAGTGTTGGTAGATGTTGTTAGTGGCAGTGTTGGTAGATATTTGTTGTTAGTGACAGTGTTGGTAGATGTTGTTAGTGGCAGTGTTGGTAGATATTTGTTGTTAGTGACAGTGTTGGTAGATGTTGTTAGTGGCAGTGTTGGTAGATGTTGTTAGTGGCAGTGTTGGAAGATGTTTGCTGTTAGTGACAGTGTTGGTAGATGTTTGTTGTTAGTGGCAGTGTTGGTAGATGTTGTTAGTGGCAGTGTTGGTAGATATTTGTTGTTAGTGGCAGTGTTGGTAGATGTTTGTTGTTAGTGGCAGTGTTGGAAGATGTTGTTAGTGACAGTGTTGGTAGATGTTGTTAGTGGTAGTGTTGGTAGATGTTTGCTATTAGTGACAGTGTTGGTAGATGTTTGTTGTTAGTGACAGTGTTGGTAGATGTTGTTAGTGGCAGTGTTGGTAGATGTTTGTTGTTAGTGACAGTGTTGGTAGATGTTTGTTGTTAGTGACAGTGTTGGTAGATATTTGTTGTTAGTGACAGTGTTGGTAGATGTTGTTAGTGACAGTGTTGGTAGATGTTTGTTGTTAGTGACAGTGTTGGTAGATGTTTGTTGTTAGTGACAGTGTTGGTAGATGTTTGTTGTTAGTGACAGTGTTGGTAGATGTTTGTTGTTAGTGACAGTGTTGGTAGATGTTTGTTGTTAGTGACAGTGTTGGTAGATGTTTTGTTGTTAGTGGCAGTGTTGGTAGATGTTGTTAGTGGCAGTGTTGGTAGATGTTTGTTGTTAGTGACAGTGTTGGTAGATGTTTGTTGTTAGTGACAGTGTTGGTAGATGTTGTTAGTGGCAGTGTTGGTAGATGTTGTTAGTGGCAGTGTTGGTAGATGTTTGTTGTTAGTGACAGTGTTGGTAGATGTTTGTTGTTAGTGGCAGTGTTGGTAGTTGTTTGTTGTTAGTGACAGTGTTGGTAGATGTTTGTTGTTAGTGGCAGTGTTGGTAGATGTTTGTTGTTAGTGGCAGTAATGGTAGATGTTGTTAGTGGCAGTGTTGGTAGATGTTGTTAGTGGCAGTGTTGGTAGATGTTTGTTGTTAGTGACAGTGTTGGTAGATGTTGTTAGTGGCAGTGTTGGTAGATGTTGTTAGTGGCAGTGTTGGTAGATGTTTGTTGTTAGTGACAGTGCTGGTAGATGTTTGTTGTTAGTGGCAGTGTTGGTAGATGTTTGTTGTTAGTGACAGTGTTGGTAGATGTTGTTAGTGACAGTGTTGGTAGATGTTGTTAGTGGCAGTGTTGGTAGATGTTGTTAGTGGCAGTGTTGGTAGATGTTTGTTGTTAGTGGCAGTGTTGATAGATGTTTGTTGTTAGTGACAGTGTTGGTAGATGTTGTTAGTGGCAGTGTTGGTAGATGTTGTTAGTGGCAGTGTTGGTAGATGTTTGTTGTTAGTGACAGTGTTGGTAGATGTTTGTTGTTAGTGGCAGTGTTGGAAGATGTGTGTTGTTAGTGGCAGTGTTGGTAGATGTTTGTTGTTATTGGCAGTATTGGTAGATGTTTGTTGTTAGTGACAGTGTTGGTAGATACTGTTAGTGACAGTGTTGGTAGATGTTTGTTGTTAGTGGCAGTGTTGGTAGATGTTTGTTGTTAGTGGCAGTGTTGGTAGATGTGTTGGGTGAAGGTTTTGAGTGGTGGTAAAGATGGTAGATGGTTGGTTGCAGTGTAGCCAGATAGTTGTGACTGGTGTCAGTGTTTGTAGATGAATGTAGTTGGTGGCATTGCCGGAAGATAGCCAGTGTTGGTAGATTGTTGTAGTTGGTGACTGTGTAGGTAGATGGTTGTGGGAGATATTTTAGTTGGAGACAGTGGTAGTAGATGGCTGGGGTTGGTGGCCATGTTAGTAAATGGTTGAGGTAGATGTCATTGTTGGTAGATGGCTGTGGTGTATTACAGTGTTGTTAAATGTTTGGTGGCATTGTTGGTCGATGGTTGTGGTTGGTGGCAATGTTAGTAGATAGTCGTAGGGGTGGTAGATGTTTGTGGATGGTGGCAGTATCGTTAAATAGCTGTGGTAGGTAGCAGAGCTGGTAGATGGAGGTGGTTGGTGGCAATGTTAATATATGGTATAGTTTGTTTCAGTTGTAGTAAATGGTTGTGGTTCGTGGCAGTGTTGTCAGATGGTTGTTGTTTGTGGAAGTGTTGGTAGATGGCTGAGAATGGTGGAAGTTTTGGTTGAGTGTTGTGGGTGTTGTCAGTGTTAATAAATTTTTGTCGTTAGTGGCAGTGTTTGTAGATAGTTGTATTTAATGGAATTGTTGGAAGATGGTGGTATTTGGTAGCAGGGTTGAATGATTGTTGTTTTTAGTGGCTTTTCCAGAACAAACCAAACATTTTCGCGTTTTTAAACATTCTAAAAAGGGAAGTTTATTGTTTGTTTGTTTGTTTGTTTGTCTGAGAGAGAGAGAGAGAGAGAGAGAGAGAGAGAGAGAGAGAGAGAGAGAGAGAGAGAGAGAGAGAGAGAGAGAGAGAGAGAGAGAGAGAGAGAGAGAGAGAGAGAGAGAGAGAGAGAGAGAGAGAGAGAGAGAGAGAGAGAGAGAGAGAGAGAGAGAGAGAGAGAGAGAAAGTAGGATGGTGGGGGGAGAGAGAGGGATAGGGAAAGCTGGGCTATAGCTTTATGGTGGCCAGTTTACGTGTAGGGGGGAGGGGAAGGGTGTTCCTGGAGCGTGAGGGAGTAGGAAAGTGCTGGCTGGGGGCGGTCACTTGATCTTCTCACTAACGAGTGACTTAAGCTTTCTACCCTGAATGTGTCACTTGAGTCTTTTTTACTTTTTATATAAAAACAATGGGTTATATTTTAACTTGCTTTGTACACCATATAGATGACTGAAATAGAGGACCCACCAACCACTGTCCGCTTACACAACCAGGCGAGTAATTGGATGTTGTCCAGGCGAGGCTGTAGAGGTCATGTGTTGCTGGATACCCCGTGGTGGCGGTTGGTCCTTTCATTCTGTCTATGTCCACTAAGTACCCGTTACTGTTTAATACTTACTCCGTGTGGCCACACTTTGCTAGATCTCTCACTATGGGTGCTCTAGTAACACTTGTCAATCACTAGTGTTTAAGTTATTCCAGACACTTCATGCGGACGGGCTCACCATAGCCCGTGTTGCTTGGAACTTTTTGTTCCAGGTGGCTAAGCTTTAACAACAACAACAACAAAACTTCATGCGAAACGGTCCTGACTCACTGTTGGCACTGTGTTGCCACAGAACTGGTCGTTTTATTTATCGTATCTAACGCTATAAGAATTCACTATGGTACGCTATCACTGCCTTGCTGTACACTACATGGGACCGAATATTATGTATTGGTCGCTATAACACTTAAATATCCCTGGATACTGATGCTGGTTCACCGACGCGCGCTCCCACGTGGGTCACCCTCAACTGACCGACGACGACGACTGTATTGGTCGCTGTGTGTCACCCTCAACTGACCGACGACGACGACTGTATTGGTCGCTACGTGTCACCCTCAACTGACCGACAACGACGACTGTATTGGTCGCTGTGAGTCACCCTCAACTGACCGACGACGACGACTGTATTGGTCGCTGCGTGTCACCCTCAACTGACCGACGACGACGACTGTATTGGTCGCTGTGTGTCACCCTCAACTGACCGACGACGACGACTGTATTGGTCGCTGTGAGTCACCCTCAACTGACCGACGACGACGACTGTATTGGTCGCTACGTGTCACCCTCAACTGACCGACAACGACGACTGTATTGGTCGCTGTGTGTCACCCTCAACTGATCGACGACGACGACTGTATTGGTCGCTGTGTGTCACCCTCAACTGACCGACGACGACGACTGTATTGGTCGCTGTGTGTCACCCTCAACTGACCGACGACGACGACTGTATTGGTCGCTGTGTGTCACCCTCAACTGACCGACGACGACGACTGTATTGGTCGCTGTGTGTCACCCTCAACTGACCGACGACGACGACTGTATTGGTCGCTGTGTGTCACCCTCAACTGATCGACGACGACGACTGTATTGGTCGCTGTGAGTCAGCCTCAACTGACCGACGACGACGACTGTATTGGTCGCTGTGTGTCACCCTCAACTGACCGACGACGACGACTGTATTGGTCGCTGTGAGTCAGCCTCAACTGACCGACGACGACGACTGTATTGGTCGCTGCGTGTCACCCTCAACTGACCGACAACGACGACTGTATTGGTCGCTGTGAGTCACCCTCAACTGATCGACGACGACGACTGTATTGGTCGCTGTGAGTCAGCCTCAACTGACCGACGACGACGACTGTATTGGTCGCTGTGGTCAGCCTCAACTGATCGACGACGACGACTGAATTGGTCGCTGTGAGTCAGCCTCAACTGATCGACAACGACGACTGTATTGGTCGCTGTGAGTCACCCTCAACTGACCGACGACGACGACTGTATTGGTCGCTGTGAGTCACCCTCAACTGATCGACGACGACGACTGTATTGGTCGCTGTGTGTCACCCTCAACTGACCGACGACGACGACTGTATTGGTCGCTGTGAGTCAGCCTCAACTGATCGACGACGACGACTGTATTGGTCGCTGTGTGTCACCCTCAACTGACCGACGACGACGACTGTATTGGTCGCTGCGTGTCACCCTCAACTGACCGACGACGACGACAGTATTGGTCGCTGTGTGTCACCCTCAACTGACCGACGACGACGACTGTATTGGTCGCTGTGGTCAGCCTCAACTGATCGACGACGACGACTGTATTGGTCGCTGTGAGTGAGCCTCAACTGACCGACGACGACGACTGTATTGGTCGCTGTGTGTCACCCTCAACTGACCGACGACGACGACTGTATTGGTCGCTGTGTGTCACCCTCAACTGACCGACGACGACGACTGTATTGGTCGCTGTGTGTCACCCTCAACTGACCGACGACGACGACTGTATTGGTCGCTGTGTGTCACCCTCAACTGACCGACGACGACGACTGTATAGGTCGCTGTGTGTCACCCTCAACTGATCGACGACGACGACTGTATTGGTCGCTGTGTGTCACCCTCAACTGATCGACGAAGACGACTGTATTGGTCGCTGTGAGTCAGCCTCAACTGACCGACGACGACGACTGTATTGGTCGCTGTGGTCAGCCTCAACTGATCGACGACGACGACTGTATTGGTCGCTGTGTGTCACCCTCAACTGACCGACGACGACGACTGTATTGGTCGCTGTGTGTCACCCTCAACTGACCGACGACGACGACTGTATTGGTCGCTGTGTGTCACCCTCAACTGACCGACGACGACGACTGTATTGGTCGCTGTGTGTCACCCTCAACTGACCGACGACGACGACTGTATTGGTCGCTGTGTGTCACCCTCAACTGATCGACGACGACGACTGTATTGGTCGCTGTGAGTCAGCCTCAACTGACCGACGACGACGACTGTATTGGTCGCTGTGTGTCACCCTCAACTGACCGACGACGACGACTGTATTGGTCGCTGTGAGTCAGCCTCAACTGACCGACGACGACGACTGTATTGGTCGCTGCGTGTCACCCTCAACTGACCGACAACGACGACTGTATTGGTCGCTGTGAGTCACCCTCAACTGATCGACGACGACGACTGTATTGGTCGCTGTGAGTCAGCCTCAACTGACCGACGACGACGACTGTATTGGTCGCTGTGGTCAGCCTCAACTGATCGACGACGACGACTGTATTGGTCGCTGTGGTCAGCCTCAACTGACCGACGACGACGACTGTATTGGTCGCTGTGGTCAGCCTCAACTGATCGACGACGACTGTTTTGTCTGTATTGTGTTGGTGAAGAATGTGGTGTGGTGTTCATGGTATGTAGTTAACCTAAGTGTCTGTCTGTTAGCCAGGTGCTTCCAGTATATGTTTATGGGCGGTGTGTTTGCTCTGAGGTTGAGGTTCTCACTCGTGATGAAGTCGTCCCGTCAAGTGTTGTAGATCCACCTCAGAGCTTTGTTTTGAATTCGTTTTGTTTGTGTTGGTTGCAAGTATTAGGGATATTGGGGCAAATGTTACGAGCAGTCCATCCTCATAAACAAAAGTCAACGTCCATTTCATGCACCTGCCAAACCCCTTGTTAATGAATGAAAAACGGTGTACACACGACTTACAACTAATGACGTCCGAATACTTCTGGAACAAGTGCTTCGCTGATGACTTTTGTTCGAACCACAATGCTCTAAATGCTTTACCCACGTACTACAAATACAAACAATCACCAACAGAACCTAAACACCTAACCGAACTCAACCTTTGGCTATATATGCACAATTTGTTATTATATTAATTTATATTTGAGAAAACTCCTGTTTTGAATGAATAGCATGTAAACATTTATGAATGTCTGTGGGGTCGACCGCTGGATGTAATGGACTTAAGTCGAGGACGGGTTGAAATGGTCCACCCACGTACTGTAAATACAAATAACCGCCAACAGAACCTAAACACCTAACCTAACCGGTACCTACATATGCACAATATGTGCGTAAGTCACGAAAATTAACATGTGACAGTGTCTGACCACGGAGGAAGAACTGAAACAAGAATTTCCTTAAGTACTTGCGTATATTAATAATACATCTTCAGAAGGAATCATTCTGAAGATGTATTATTAAAATACGAAAGTTCTTAAGGAAATTCCTGTTTCAATTCTTTCTCTGTGGTGGTCAGACACATGCACAATATGCTATTATATAATAATATTAATTTATATTTGAAAAAAATTAAGCTTTGAATGAAGACAATGTTATATTTGTTGAATGTGTCTTTGGGATCGACCGCTGGATGGAATGAACAGACCGAGGACGAGTTGGTTATGAGAGGTCGAATTAGAGCTTTGTACATGTGTAGCTTGGTGTGTGGGTCTGCTTGTTTGAATCTTTATAGTCGAAGGATGGATTTTTTGCAATGGCGTGTTTGTGTGTTATGTGCGAGTGTATTCGTAGGTTATTTTAGATATTTAGGCCGCGTACTATTGTGTTTTTGGTGACAGGAATATATGTCAGGGTTGGTGATTGCGAGTAGAGTTAGACGAGTATTGTGTTAGCACATTTGTTATTGAAGAAGTATGTGATGATGGATTTTGTGTGGTTTATCTGTATTCACCAGTCGTACTCCCATGTAATGTTGTCTATTTCCCGTTGTGTTAGCCTTGAAAGGTTATCGATGAGTCGACTCGTTATTAGTTGTCACGTCGTCTGCATGAGAGATTTTGGGTGTATAGGGTCGGGTATGTCATTTATGTAGAGTGTATAGTATGTTGGTGCAAGAATGTAACCTTGTGGGACCCCAGAGTGGAGAGGGAAGAAGTTAGAGTCGAGGCTCAGAAAGTGTATCTTATATTTATTCTGTCGGTCGTCCAAGTAATTGCAGAGTAGTTTCTTAGTGTTCAAGGGCAAGTCAAAGTTGTTACACATCGTGTATTAATGTCATTCGTGCCATACCGTGTCGAAAGCCTTCTCGACATCTTTGGTCACAAGTTCTGCCTTGCAGCGTTTTTTCTAGTTTATTAGTATGTAGTTCAGCACTATATTAAGAACTTCATGTGTCGGCCTGAGGCCGAATCGTCTAAGTCGTAGGTTTACTAGTGTCTCGAAGACCTTCCTGCGCGTTTCAAGTAAGCTGATTGGTCGGTAGTTTTTGGGGTCATTGTGTGGTTTTCCTGGTTTTGGGAGGAGAATTGCAGTTGCTTTTTAAGAGTAGAGGAAATTATCTGGAACACGGGTGGCATTGTAGAGAGCAGTCAGGCCGTTGATAAGCGTCTTAGGGAGGCGTCTAATGAGTTTATGTCCTATACCCGAGGCACCCGCGGCTCTGTGGAGGTGCTCAGTAGCATCATCCATCTTGACCTCTCCTGGTGTTAGCTGTGTCGTAAGTACTGTCCGAGTCCTGGAGGTTTGTATGAATGTGGTGGTCCGGAGTTATCTGATCTGCGTGTCGGGTAATCCTTATTGTTAACCTGTATGTTAAGTGCTGTTGGCTGTGGAGGGGGGGGGGAGGTTGAAAGATTGTCTGCCAGAGTTGTTGGAAACTTGTATCACCTCTGCCGGGTCCGTGATGTTTCCGTCGTTGTAAAGTAAGTGGTGTGCTTGAAAGTAGTTTAGTTGTTTCCCCTGATTTTTTTAGTGAAAATCCAAAATTCTTGAGGGTTTGTTTTTCTGTGCTGTTCTGCCGTGTTAACCAGGCGTGTACAGTGCTTGGCGTGATCATCGACCAGGCAATTGAGTATGTGATTGTGGAGGCCCTCGAGTACTTGGCCATGACTGGGCTGGTTGTGTATCACTGTTTTGTTGCGTGTGATACGTCTCCTGGATCGCATGGAAGGAGTAAAAGAGGCGGCGATGAACAACTCCTGTGTTATTGCGATGTTGTGAGTGGGATATAAGGGAAATTAAGATGGAAGCACCCTTGGGAATGAGTGACCACAGTGTATTAAACTTTGAGTACCTGGTACTGCTAAGAATTATCTCCCCCAAAAAAGAACTAGGAAACAAAAGGCTGCCTTTCCAAAAGGGGAAATATGAGGAGATAACACGTTTCCTGAGGGAAATACCTCGGGACACAGAACTCAGAGCTAGGTCTGTATAAGATATGATGGACTATGTCACCCAAAAGTGTCAGGAGGCAGTAAACAGGTTCATCCCAGTTCAAAGGAAAAATCAGAGAGGCAAAAGAAGAATCCATGGTATAATAGGGCATGTATGGAAGCAAAGGGACTGAACAAAAGGGCGTGGAGGAACTTCCGGAATAACAGAACACCAGAAAGCAGAGAGAGATACCAGAGAACCAGGAATGAGTATGGTTAGGGTGAGAAGAGAAGCAGAGAAAAATTATGAAAATGGTATAGCAAACAAAGCCAAGACCGAACCAAAGCTTCTCCACAGTCACATCAGAAGGAAAACAACAGTGAAAGAACAGGTATTGAAACTTAGAACAGGCGAGGACAGGTATACAGAGAATGACAAAGAGGTGTGTGTAGAACTCAACAAGAGGTTCCAGGAGGTCTTCACAATAGAACAAGGTGAGGTCCCTGTTCTAGGAGAAAGGGAAGTAAACCAGGCGGCCTTGGAAGGGTTCGAAATTACGAGTGAGGAGGACAAGAGACACCTGCTGGATTTGGATGTTAGAAAGGCTGTTGGTCCAGATGGGTATAAATTGAATAAGTTTAGATGGGTATAAATTGGATAAGTTTAAATTTAGGAGACTTGGGTTTGGTTCAGTCTACGCGGAACATTGTAGGTGGGGTCCCCGATTGTTTCAAGCATGGGTTGGACATGTATTGAGTGGGATTGGGTGGTTATTGTGAGATTTTTCTCTACGCCTACTTAGGAGGTGGACTACAAGTTTAAATTCTGCTCACGGCAGTTAAGCATGAGTCCAATAGAAAAAGAAAAAGCGGGAGCAAACCGCCAGGCCTCCACCACCAAGGGTGAAAACCTGTCCACAATAGGCCGCTGGCTCCTCCTAGTTAAACAGGACGTTAAAACTAATAAAGGGTAACCGACGGGTTCTCACAATCAAATATTTATATTTGATGTGGCGCTATGAATTGGAATTCGAATTCCCAAGAACAGCCGTCATATCAAGATCACATCAACATTTAATAATATGCAGAAATATGGTGGAATAATATGGTTGAAGGGTTGACATCAAAGACCGTTTTCTATAACATAACAATTTATTAATAACAAGAGACTAACTACTACATTACCGAGTTTACGTTACGTTAATGTCCATCCAGTGGCACGATAACAAACAGCTAAATAGCAACCCTTGCTGTGCGGCTGCATACTGAACTAACCTGAACACAGGTGTGCCCACTGATGACGCAATATTGCAAAACAAAGAAAAATATCACAGACTAAGTTACACCACAGCGAATGGTTACGTTATTGTCCATCAAGTGGCATTTGCAACACAGCTATTCAACAGCCCCTCGAGAAGTGACAGCAGGCTCCATCTTGCTGACACTTCGGGCTGACAACATGAACTAACTGAACAAATGAAGGATATCCACTGAAGACACAAGCATGCAATCAATAGTGTCTCGGTTTCCCTGACAGCTACTATAATCACAAACTTAGGGGTCCTCCCGCCCCCCAGGAGAGACCCACGTAACTAGGCGGGTAGTCCAACAGTGACCCCCCCCCCCTATCACAACCCAGTGTGAACACTCTTTGCAACTCCCAACAAGAAGTTGCACTGTTGTAAACAGTAACAAAGACAGGCAAGGCGGGATTCTGGGACACAGCTCCACAAATCCCTAGATGACTCTACTCTCGTCACCAGACGACAACCAAAAGAAATTGCCTTAAGTGATTAATTACGTTAATTGACTGATCGCAGCAGTCAGCAACAAAGTACTACGGTAATCACAAACAATTGTCTCACACTAGACAACAACATGATGATACTCTACGTTAATCATTAACACTTGTCTCTCTTGTTAACAATAACTCAAACATATATTACATCACACTTGACTCCTTGCAAGCATTCAGTGAGTAATTCTCAATTAAGGTCAAACGGACCACTAATTACATCCCCATTGAGTTACGTTAACTAAGCCTACCCTAACTTGGTAGCTTCTCAACAGTCTGTGTCAAAAAATTACTAGTGAGTGTTAATTACCCTAATTAATTCCCTAATTAATTCTGAGCAATTAATTAACTGTCACCAGGACCGATAATTAATCATCCATAAATACGTCTCACTCCGCACTGCCTAAGCAGGTCTCATCAAACACTGTGAATTCACGGGAAAGGAGTTAATTACCCCTAATTAACAAGATGTGCCACTAATCCACTGTCCTCAGACAGGATATGATTAATACAACGATTTATGCTAGCTCCATGACCTCGCTTTACCGAGTCATCGGAGCTCTCCAATGTTAATTACTCCACTAATTAACCTGAGCCACTAATTGCTATACCCCAGAAAGGTAATTAGTCTCGAGCAAATTACGTTAACACAAATACTGACAGCCTCTGACAGATCCTCTCCCACTACGTGAATTCATGATGAGAAGGCTAATTACATAATTAGCTAGAGTGGTCAATTAGTTGTCACACGGACAATTAATTGCTCCCGAGACGTATCTCACTCAAGCTCAACACTGTTTTCTCTCATAACAGCCCTCACTCACTCCACAATAAGTGTGCACCCCTTATCCAGTTAATTACCCCTTACTTAATTAACTCACTGAATCCTTAAGTCCTCAACACAACTTAAAGAAACAAAGTAACCCCAGCGTTACATAGGTCACACTACAATGGCATGCAACATCATAAAAGCACTGCCCACATATGGTTGCGGCTACTGCAACTCGCTAATTACTGTGCCCACACAATAATGACACACGGTTGTGCAACACACAAGAGTATACCAATATTACTGCCCCCCCCCTTTTCTTGCACCCATTGCAAAGGACTACTGTAAACACACACTTACCTCAGCAAGGCAATTAACCCATCCTGCCTGCTCTCATTAAGCACTGTGAATTCCCCTGAATAATCCTAGAGGTCCCTTAAACCCTCAACACAGTTCCTGGGGCAATAATATCGTATAAACTGATAACAATACTGCAACATAATGATGCCGTCAGCATACCCCACATGCTAATGACATCATTAGGTAATCAGTCAGCAATCACATCTACTGACTCACCTCACAACACAGTACATAAAGCATGCAAATGAACACATAGAAATGGCATTCACATAATCAATGAAAATTATATCATCAGGTAAATGTAACTAACTACACAGACCTCAGGGGTCCCCACTGACATCCCTGCAACCTGGCCTGCCTACCTCTAATGATTATAATTTTATGGTACTCTATGGCATTAATCCAGTCTGAACGATTATATAGAATCGACAGGCTGGATCACTTATATGGTAAATCTCTACACTGACCGGTTACATACTCTAGTCAGTCTACTATATATATACATTATGATACTACAGTGTGGTCCCGTGTATAACATCTATCTCCAGGTACCGCCCTACCAATCACCTGGACCCTACTGACAGCTGTCACTCAGCTGCTTCTCTAGCCTGGCGAGGCTCTGAGACAACTCTTACCGGGAATTTCCACCGGTACTCATCACACTGTACACAATGATAATAGTACTCACGTCTTTCTCATTTCCCAGGTCACTACCACTCTAGCTGTCAACACTTAGCTTTCTTGCTCCTCATGCGTCGACAAGATGTGGTCCTAGGCTGTCCCGGGAAAGTGGCCAAGGCATGTGGCCACTGCATGGCCCACAGCGCCCCTCCCGAGCTGAGAGGGGGGGGGGGGTGGTTGTTGCCAGCGTGCTGGCCGAGCCGGGCCGAGCGGCTGGGTGGCCTGGGGGTGGCCACGGGTAGCGCATGACGTCATAGCACCCCACCCGGCTGAGATGGTGCGCGGGATGGGGTGGGGTTTGGCCGCGCGGGTGGCCGGCGCGCGGGTGGGATAGCCGGGCCATGTGGCCAGACCATGTGGCGGGTGGCCGGGGTGGCCCCCGGGCATACACACGTGGTTGAGGAATCGCCCACAACTTCAGCAAACCAGAGACTGCCTTGCTCTACACTGGGGTGACAATGGCCGGCGGCGTCACCACATGGCCGCCGCCAGGTGGAATATAAAAAAAATCCAACAGGGGCCTGTAATATCACACTCACTTACACTGCCCAACACCAATTGTCCATTGCCACTAGACAGGATGCTCAGACCCGAGGGATGAAGGATCAATCTGATACACCATGAGGCTCTGCCATCTGCCTCATGGGTTAACACTGCAACTGTCTCTTAGTTTGTCACATCGGCCCCAATTTCACGCAAATTTGGGCCTAGACACAACCCGGGATGGCGGGAGTGCCATCCCTGCTAGTAATTTGGACGACGTCCGCGATTAACGGGGGGGGTGGGGGGGGAAAACTGGCCGGCCCCCACCTCCACCAGTCACGTCCTCGTCCACCTGCCGCCCTGCTCAGACTGACTCTATCCCGGGCTAGGGAAACTCAAATGCCCATACCTCCTCCCTACTTTGTGTTGACCAATCAGCCTGGAGCCGGCACGGCTCCCTCGTGCTGCTCCCAATCACAGCCCTTCGCGCCAAAACTCGGCTTGGAGCACACATGCCTACTCCAATCACATGCCTCCTCACCCTCGGCATCCCGTGACGTCACAAGGAGGGGGAGGCCTAAAAGACAGTGGCGTGATGTCTCACAGGTTGGGGGGGTGGGGGGCAACGTTCACCCCACTCTCCCCCCCACCTCTAACGGTTTTAGTCAAGTATCCACCTCATCCTATTTCACAGAAACAGAAAAATTTCTGTAATTCTCTCTACAGAGCAATCACAGACTTCTGACTGCTCCCAAATGATAGTCCATAACATAAGCTTTCATTCAACACCCCACAAGTATATGTTAGTTTGAAAGCTTCAGTTTCTAGAGTGACTAGCCTAATCTAGAAATTAGAACAACTAGCTGAGGGAATCTAGATCCCTCACACAACCTCCCACTAAAGAATATATTTTCCTGCAAGGAAAATACATTCAAAACACCAGCTAGTTTTTCTGCACACACCTGCCCAACAGGTGTACTAGCTAAACAAGTGTGGAGTGTGAAACTCTGTTTCCTATACATCCCTGGCCTGAGAGTCTCTGTGCACTACCACCGGATCACCCTGTTGGTGCTGCTCGACCTTGGAGTGGCAACATGTTCGGCTCCAGCTCTGGTCCTGGTCGGTTCAACACCTCGCAACCATTTCCATCACTGAACCTCCCATTTCCATCCTTGGTCTGTGTCATACTGGACACATGAGCAACACATTGGTGTGGCCTTACCGGTGAAGCACTTCTACACTCTCCTCAGCCTACAAAGGACTTACTGTCAGTCCTTCACCTGACATAGCAACAAGTTGAAAGGATCACTCTCACTGTCCAACGGCCCAACTCCAGCCGGTCTTGCTCTACCGACTGAACTATCTGGGAGAAAACCCTCTTCTACAAGTACCTATGCTCCCCTACTGAGCCTGGGGTCCCTCCCTTGCTTCTCCTAGGTCTCGCTACTCTAACAAGGACTCAAGCGAAACTTTTGACATCTGTCAAACTCTCTTGTCTATTTCTCCCTGGACCTAACTTGGAATGTGATCAGCATTCCCTCTGCAGATTTACTATAACCCTTTACCAAGGCAATCCTTAAAGAACAAAATCATTATGCTGCTGGGGATCTGAACCATGGAAAATCACCAGCCCAAAATGACCTTTGCCATCTTGCATTGGCAGCCTTTCTTCAAAAGGCGATCGATGTATGCATCCATCGAATCGTCTTTCTCAGAACTGCCAAGCTAGGCATCTTTACCTTCATACCTTGTCACCGGGTTAAGTGCACTAGGGTGGGTTTGGCTTCCCTTCCCTGTGTGAGATTGCCTCCTTGCAATCTGCACTTGAGCCAGCACTGACTTGCTGCGCTCTCACCTTCAGGCTCGAACTCGGCCTTGATGTCACCTCTGCAAACGGGAGCCTCTGCTGAACCTCTCTAGTGACTACCATGAATTCTTCCTGGGGTTGTACAGTCCCCACTCTGGCAAGAAATTCCATCACCTGTCTACAGATGAATTACTCCCTTTTCTAAAGAAGTCTACTCGGATCCTAAGCTGGTGGCGTGACCTCCCACTAAGATCCATCTGTGTAATAACAACTACACTCCTATGACACCCTTGACAACTACAGTGTCGTCCAATAAGACCTCTCACTCTCGAGGTCACTTCTAGAAGCTTCTTCTACCCTCAGGTAGGTGGTGTCTTGCACCTCAGGCAGATCCTGAGTGCACCTTTGCAACCACTGTTGCATGCTGGCTTGGTGTCCTCGACACCTGCTGCTGAGCTGACACCTCTCACCCATGAGTGTGTCAATGTCCACTTGCTAGCAGCCACAAAAAGCCAGACAGATTTCCCCATATCTACCATAAAATACCTCTTCCATACAGTGTGTGTTGTGTGTGTGTACCTAAATGTGACAACCGTGCACAAAACATACCTCCAACAATACTGTTCCACAATATTTTGCAACGATATCTTATGTTACTTTAAAAATCAATAAGACTGCACTTCATGGGCTCGAACCCAAGTTGCATAGCCCCACGTTGGGCGCCAGTTGTGAGATTTTTTTCTACGTCTACCTCCCTTAGGAGGTGGACTACAAGTTTAAAGGCTGCTCACGGCAGTTAAGCATGAGTCCAATAGAAAAAGGAAAAGCGGGAGCAAACCGCCAGGCCTCCACCACCAGGGTTGAAAACCTGTCCACAATAGGCCGCTGGCTCCTCCTAGTTAAACAGGACGTTAAAACTAATAAAGGGTAACCGACGGGTTCTCACAATCAAATATTTATATTTGATGTGGCGTTATGAATTGGAATTCGAATTCCCAAGAACAGCCGCCTTATCAAGATCACATCAACATTTAATAATATGCAGAAATATGGTGGAATAATATTGTTTAAGGGTTGACATCAAAGACCGTTTTCTATAACATAACAAATTATTAATAACAAGAGACTAAGTACTACATTACCGAGTTTACGTTACGTTAATGTCCATCCAGTGGCACGATAACAAACAGCTAAATAGCAACCCTTGCTGTGAGGCTGCATACTGAACTAACCTAAACACAGGTGTGCCCACTGATGACGCAATATTGCAAATCAAAGAAAAATATCACAGACTAAGTTACACCACAGCGAATGGTTATGTTATTGTACATCAAGTGGCATTTGCAACACAGCTATTCAACAGCCCCTCGAGAAGTGACAGCAGGCTCCATCTTGCTGACACTTCGGGCTGACAACATGAACTAACTGAACAAATGAAGGATATCCACTGAAGACACAAGCATGCAATCAATAATGTCTCGGTTTCCCTGACAGCTACTATAATCACAAACTTAGGGGTCCTCCCGCCCGCCAGGAGAGACTCACGTAACTAGGCGGGTAGTCCAACAGTGACCCCCCCCCTATCACAACCCAGTGTGAACACTCTTTGCAACTCCCTACAAGAAGTTGCACTGTTGTAAACAGTAACAAAGACAGGCAAGGCGGGATTCTGGGACACAGCTCCACAAATCCCTAGATTTCTCTCATCACCAGACGACAACCAAAAGAAAATGCCTTAAGTGATTAATTACGTTAATTGACTGATCGCAGCAGACAGCAACAAAGTACTACAATAATCACAAACAATTGTCTCACACTAGACATGATGATACTCTACGTTAATCATTAACACTTGTCTCTCTTGTTAACAATAACTCAAACATATATTACATCACACTTGACTCCTTGTAAGCATTCAGTGAGTAATTCTCAATTAAGGTCAAACGGACCACTAATTACATCCCCATTGAGTTACGTTAACTAAGCCTACCCTAACTTGGTAGCTTCTCAACAGTCTGTGTCAAAAAATTACTAGTGAGTGTTAATTACCCTAATTAATTCCCTAATTAATTCTGAGCAATTATTTAACTGTCACCAGGACCGATAATTAATCATCCATAAATACGTCTCACTCCGCACTGCCTAAGCAGGTCTCATCAAACACTGTGAATTCAGGGAAAGGAGTTAATTACCCTAATTAACAAGATGTGCCACTAATCCACTGTCCTCAGACAGGATATGATTAATACAACGATTTATGCTAGCTCCATGACCTCGCTTTACCGAGTCATCGGAGCTCTCCAATGTTAATTACTCCACTAATTAACCTGAGCCACTAATTGCTATACCCCAGAAAGGTAATTAGTCTCGAGCAAATTACGTTAACACAAATACTGACAGCCTTTGACAGATCCTCTCCCACTACGTGAATTCATGATGAGAAGGCTAATTACATAATTAGCTAGAATGGTCAATTAGTTGTCATACGGAAAATTAATTGCTCCCGAGACTATCTCACTCAAGCTCAACACTGTTTTCTCTCATAAAAGCCCTCACTCACTCCACAATAAGTGTGAACCCCTTATCCAGTTAATTCCCCAATTAACTAACTCACTGAATCCTTAAGTACTCAACACAACTTAAAGAAACAAAGTAACCCCAGCGTTACATAGGGCACACTACAATGGCATGCAACATCATAAAAGCATTGCCCACATATGGTTGCGGCTACTGCAACTCGCTAATTACTGGGGGCACACGATAATGACACACGGTTGTGCAACACACAAGAGTATACCAATATTACTGTCCCCCCTCTTTTTCTTGCAACCATTGCAAAGGACTACTGAGAACACACACTTACCTCAGCAAGGCAATTAACCCATCAATTGCCTGCTCTCATTAAGTAGGGTTAATTCCCCTGAATAATCCTAGAGGTCCCTTAAACCCTCAACACAGTTCCTGGGGCAATAATATCATATGAACTGATAACAATACTTCACAAACCTGCAACATAATGATGCCGTCAGCATACCCCACATGCTAATGACATCATTAGGCAACCAGTCAGCAATCACATCTACTGACTCACCACACAACACAGTACATAAAGCATGCAAATGAACATATAGAAATGGCATTCAAAATGTATCTCTAACTACACAGACCTCAGGGTACCCACTGACTTCCCTGCAACCTGGCCTGCCTACCTCTAATGATTATAATTTTACATGCTGGTACTCTATGGCATTAATCCAGTCTGATCGATTATACAGAATCGACAAGCTGGATCACTTATATGGTAAATCTCTACACTGACCGGTTACATACTCTAGTCAGTCTACTACATACATATATACATTATGATACTACAGTGTGGTCCCGTGTATAACACCTATCTCCAGGTACCGCCCTATTAATCACCTGGACCTTACTGACAGCTGTCACTCAGCTGCTTCTCTAGCCTGGCGAGGCTCTGAGACAACTCTTACCGTGAATTTCCACGGGTACTCATCACACTTGTACACAATGATAATAGTACTCACGTCTTTCTCATTTCCCAGGTCACTACCACTCTAGCTGTCAACACTTAGCTTCCTTGCTCCTCATGCGTCGACAAGATGTGGCCCTAGGCTGTCCCGGGAAAGTGGCCACCGCGTGGCCCACAGCGCCCCTCCCGAACTGAGAGGGGGGGGGGTGGTAGTAGCCAGCGCGCGGGCCGAGCCAGGCCGAGCCGAGCCGAGCCGGGCCGAGCCGAGCCGAGCCGGGCCGAGCCGAGCCGAGCCGGGCCGAGCCGAGCGGCTGGGTGGCCACGGGTAGCGCATGACTTCACAGCACCCCACCCGGCTGAGCTGGTGTGCGGGGTGGGGTGGGGTTTGGCCGCACGGGTGGCCTGGGTGGGTGGCCGGCGCGCGGGCAGGCGGGCCATGTGGCCGGACCATGTGGTGGGTGGCCGGGGTGGCCCCCGGGCATACACACGTGGTTGAGGAATCACCCACAACTCCAGCAAACCAGAGCCTGCCCTGCTCTACACTGGGGTGACAATGGCCGGCGGCGTCCCCACACTGACGCAGCCTGGCGGAATGCAAAGTCCAACATGGGCCTGTAATATCACACTCACTTACACTGCCCAACACCAATTGTCCATTGCCACTAGACAGGATGCTCAGACCCGAGGGATGAGGGATCAATCTGATACACCATGAGGCTCTGCCATCTGCCTCATGGGTTAACACTGCAATTGTCTCTTAGTTTGTCACATCGGCCCCAATTTCACGCAAATTTGGGCCTAGACACAACCCGGGATGGCGGGAGTGCCATCCCTGCTAGACAACACGGTAACGTCCGCGATTAACGGGGTGGAAGGGGAAAACTCCCCCCCTCCACCCAGACACGTCCTCGTCCACCTGCTACCCTGCTCAGACTAACGATTCCCTGGGCTAGGGAAACTCAAAATGCCCATACCTCCTCCCTACTTTGTCTTGACCAATCAGCCTGGAGCCGGCACGGCTCCCTCATGCCGCTCCCAATCACAGCCCTTCGCACCAAAACTCGGCTTGGAGCACACATGCCAAAACCAATCACAGCCCTTCGTGCCAAAACTCGGCTTGGAGCACACATGCCTAAACCAATCACAGGCTAACTCACCCTCTAGCATCCCGTGACGTCACAAGGAGGGGGGAGGCCTAAAAGACAGTGGCGTGATGTCTCCCATGTTGGGGGGGGGGGCAACGTTCACTCCACTCTCCCCCCCTCCTCTAACGGTTTTAGTCAAGTACCCTCTCCTACCACTTCACTCTTATTTCACAGAAACATGCAAATCTCTGTAATTCTCTCTACAGAGCAATCACAGACTTCTAACCAGTCCCAACCGACAGTCCTTAACATAAACTTTCATTCAACACACCTTCTAGAAAGCTTCAGTTTCTAGAGTGACTAGCCTAATCTAGAAACTAGGAAAAGTAGCTGAGGGAATCTAGATTCCCTCACAGCTGGTACATAAGCTGGAGAGACAGGCAGGTGTAGCTGTTAAGGTGCTCCAGTGGATAAGGGAGTACCTAAGCAATAGAAAGCAGAGAGTTACGGTGAGGGGGAGACCTCCGATTGGCGTGAAGTCACCAGTCGAGTCCCACCGGGCTCTGTACTCGGTCCTATCTTGTTTCTGATATATGTAAATGATCTCCCGGATGGTATAGATTCATTTCTCAATGTTTGCAGACGATGCTAAAATTATGAGAAGCATTATAACAGAAGAGGACTGTTTGAGGCTTCAAGAAGACCTAGACAAGCTGAAGGAATGGTAGAACAAATGGTTGTTAGAGTTTAACCCAACGAAATGTAATGTAATGAAGATAGGTGTAGGGAGCAGGATTCCAGATACAAGGTATCATCTGGGAGAGGAAATTCTTCAGGAGTCAGAGAAAGAAAAAGACTTGGGGGTTGATATCACGCCAGATCTGTCTCCTGCAGCACATATCAAGAGGATAACATCAGCGGCATATGCTAGGCTGGCCAACATACGAACGGCATTCAGAAATTTGTGTAAAGAATCATTCAGAACTTTGTATACCACATATGTCAGGCCAATCCTGGAGTATGCAGCTCCAGCATGGAGTAAATATCTAGTCAAGGAAGAGACTAAACTGGAAAAGGTTCAAAGGTTTGCCACCAGACTAGTACCCGAGCTGAAAGGTATGAGCTACGAGGAGAGACTATGGGAATTAAACTCACTTCGCTGGAAGACAGAAGAGTTAGGGGGGACATGATCACCACATTCAAGATTCTGAAGGGAAATAATAAGGTACATAAAGACAGGCTATATAACACAAGGGGCACACGCACAAGGGAACACAGGTGGAAACTGAGTGCCCAAATGAGCCACAAAGATATTAGAAGGAACTTTTTTAGTGTCAGAGTGGTTGACAAATGGAATGCATTAGGAAGTGATGTGGTGGAGGCTGACTCCATACACAGTTTCTAGTGAAGATATGATAGAGCCCAATAGGCTCAGGAATCTGTACACCTGTTGATTAACGGTTGAGAGGCGGGAACAAAGAGGTAGAGCTCAACCCCTACAAACACAACTAGGTGAGTACAACTAGGTGAGTACTACTCACCAATACCATCACTACCACACTACTCACAATCATCATCACTACCACACTACTCACCATACCACACTACCATCACTACCACACACTACTCACGACAGTATCACCATCATGCATCACTACCACACTACTCATCACCAACATCACTACTCACCATCACTACTCACCTCACCATCATCATCACTACCACACTACTCACCAACACCATCACTACATCACACTACTCACCAACATCATCACTACCACACTACTCACCAACACCATCACTACCACACTACTCACCACTACTCACCATCATCACTACCACACTACTCACCATCATCATCACTACCACACTACTCACCAACATCATCATTACCACACTACTCACCAACACATCACTCACTACCACACTACTCACCAACATCATCACTACCACACTACTCACCAACACCATCACTACCACACTACTCACCAACACCATCACTACCACACTACTCACCAACACCATCACTACCACACTACTCACATTAAATACTACGCACATCACTACACCACTACTCACCAACATCATCACTACCACACTACTCACCATCATCATCACTACACACACTACTCACCACTCACCATCACTACCACACTACTCACCAACACCATCACTACCACACTACTCACCAACATCATCACTACCACACTACTCACCAACATCATCACTACCACACTACTCACCAACACCATCACTACCACACTACTCACCATCATCATCACTACCACACTACTCACCAACACCATCACTACTACAACTACACACTACTCACCAACATCATCACTACCACACTACTCACCATCATCATTACCACACTACTCACTATCACACCTCACCACTCACCAACACATCATCACTACCACACTACTCACCATCATCATCACTACCACACTACTCACCAACATCATCACTACCACACTACTCACCAACATCATCACTACCACACTACTCACCATCATCATCACTACCACACTACTCACCATCACCATCACCACTACCACACTACTCACCAACATCATCACTACCACACTACTCACCAACATCATCACTACCACACTACTCACCAACATCATCACTACCACACTACTCACCAACATCATCACTACCACACTACTCACCATCATCATCACTACCACACTACTCACCAATCACCATCACTACCACACTACTCACCAACATCATCATTACCACACTACTCACCAACACCATCACTACCACACTACTCACCAACACCATCACTACCACACTACTCACCAACATCATCACTACCACACTACTCACAACATCATCACTATCACACCACTCACAATCATCACTACCACACTACTCACCAACATCATCACTACCACACTACTCACCATCCTCATCACTACCACATTATTATCACTACTACCACACTACTCCCAACAACATCACTACCACACTACCCTATCATCATCACTACCACTACACTCACTACCACAACATCATCACTACACACACTACTCACCATCACTCATCACTACAACACTACTCACATCACTACTACATCATCATTACCACCTACTCACTCATCACACTACTCAGCAACACCCATCACTACCACACTACTCACCAACACCATCACTACCACACTACTCACCAACACCATCACTACCACAGTACTCACCATCATCTTCACTACCACACTACTCACCAACACCATCACTACCACACTACTCACCAACATCATCACTAAAATACTACTCACCATCATCATCACTACCACATTACTCACCATCATCATCACTACCACACTACTCACCATCATCAGCACTACCACACTACTCACCAACATCATCACTAATACACTACTCACCAACATCATCACTACCACACTACTCACCAACATCATCACTACCACACTACTCACCGACTCACCATAACACATCACTACCACACTACGCATCACTACCACACTATTCACCATTATTATCACTACCACACTACTCACCAACATCATCACTAAAATACTACTCACCATCATCTTCACTACCACACTACTCACCAACACCATCACTACTACACTACTCACCAACACCATCACTACCACACTACTCACCATTATCATCACTACCACACTAGTCACCAGCACCATCACTATCACACTACTCACAATCATTATCACTACCACACTACTCACCAACATCATCACTACCACACTACTCACCAACACCACCACTACCACACTACTCACCATTATTATCACTACCACACTACTCACCAACACCATCACTACCACACTACTCACCAACACCATCACTACCACAGTACTCACCATCATCTTCATTACCACACTACTCACCAACACCATCACTACCACAGTACTCACCATCATCCTCACTACCACACTACTCACCATCATCACTACCACACTACTCACCAACATCATCACTACCACACTACTCACCAACATCTCACTTCCACACTACTGACCACACATCATCACCATTACCACACTACTACCACACTACTCACCCACCACTCACTACCACACTACTCACCAACACCATCACTACCACACTACTCACCACTCACCATTATTATCACTCATTCACCAACCACACTACTCACCATCACACCATCACTATCTTCACTACCACTACTCACCAACATCACTACCACACTACTCACACATCACTACCACACGACTCACCAACATCATCACTACCACACTACTCAACACCATCACTCACCACACTACTCACTACCATCACTACCACCACTACCACCACCACACCATCACTACCACACTACTCACCAACACCATCACTACCACACTACTCACCATCATCATCATTACCACACTAGTCACCAACATCATCACTACCACACTACTCACCAACATCATCACTAAAACCACTACTCACCAGCATCTTCACTACCACACATCACTACCCACACTACTCACCATCACATCTCACTACCACACTACTCACCACCAACATCATCACTACCACACTACTCACCATCATCCATCACTAATACACTACTCACCATCATCATCACTACCACACTACTCACCAACACCATCACTACCACACTACTCACCAACACTATTCTCACTACCACACTACTCACCACCACTACCACACATCATCACTACCACACTACTCACCAACACATCACTACCACACTACTCACATCACTACCACATCACCAACACCATCACTACCACACATTATCACTCACCAACACCATCACTACCACACTACTCACCATCATCTTCACTACCAGACTACTCACCAACACCATCAGTACCACACTACTCACCAACATCATCACTACCACACTACTCACCATCACCACTACCACACTACTCACCAACATCATCACTACCACACAACTGACCAACATCATCACTACCACACTACTCACCAACACCATCACTACCACACTACTCACCAACATCATCACTAAAATACTACTCACCATACCACACTAAACACTCACTACCACACTACTCACCACACCACTACCACCTACTCACCACATCACCACTACCATCACTACTCACCAACATCATCACTACCACACTACTCACCAACATCATCACTACCACACTACTCACCAACACCATCACTACCACACTACTCACCACAACACCATTATTATCATCACTACACCATCACTACTCACCAACACCATCACTACCACACTACTCACCATTATTATCACTACCACACTCCTCACCAACACCATCACTACCACACTACTCACCAACATCATCACTACCACACTACTCACCAACATCATCACTACCACACTACTCACCATCACCACTACCAACCAACATCATCACTACCACACTACTCACCAACATCATCACTACCACACTACTCACCAACACCATCACTACCACAGTACTCACTACCCACCATCATCTTCACTACCACACTACTCACCAACACCATCACTACCACACTACTCACCAACATCATCACTAAAATACTACTCACCATCATCTTCACTACCACACTACTCACCACTACACCATCACTACTACGCTACTCACCAACACCATCACTACCACACTACTCACCATCATCATCACTACCACACTACTCACCATCATCACTACCACACTACTCACAATCATCATCACTATCACACTACTCACCATCATCACTACCACACTTCTCACCATCATCATCACTACCACAACTACTCACCATCATCACTACCACACTACTCACCATCATCATCACTACCACACTACTCACCAACATAATCAATACCACACTACTCACCATCATAATCACTACCACACTACTCACAAACACCATCACTACCACACTACTTACCAACATCACTACCACACTACTCACCAACACCATCACTACCACACTACTCACCAACATCATCACTAAAATACTACTCACCATCATCATCACTACCACACTACTCACCATCACCACTACCACACTACTCACCAACATCATCACAACCACACTACTCACCAACATCATCACTACCACACTACTCACCAACACCATCACTACCACACTACTCACCAACACCTTCACTACCACACTACTCACCATTATTATCACTACCACACTACTCACCAACACCATCACTACCACACAACTCACCAACACCATCACTACCACAGTACTCACCATCATCTTCACTACCAGACTACTCACCAACACCATCAGTACCACACTACTCACCAACATCATCACTACCACACTACTCACCATCACCACTACCACACTACTCACCAACATCATCACTACCACACAACTGACCAACATCATCACTACCACACTACTCACCAACACCATCACTACCACACTATTCACTATCATCATCACTACCACTCTACTCAACATCATCACTACCACACTACTCACCAACAATCTAATCCACATCACTACACTAACACTACTCACCATCATCACTACCACACTACTACCACACACCATCATCATCACTACCCACAACTACTACCACACTACACTATCATCACTACTACTACCACACACTTCTACCATCATCATCACTACCACACTACTCACCAACATAATCAATATCATTATCACCACTACTATCATACCACACTACTCACCAACACCACCACTACACACACTCAATCACTCATCACTACCACACTACTCACCAACACCATCACTACCACACTACTCACCATCACATCACTACCACACTACTCACCAACACCATCACTACCACAGTACTCACCATCATCATCACTACCACACTACTCACCATCATCACTACCACACTACTCACCAACATCATCACTACCACACTACTCACCACATCATCACTTCCACACTACTCACCATCATCATCACTACCACATTACTCACCAACACCATCACTACCACACTACTCACCACCACCATCACTACCACACTACTCACCAACATCATCACTAATACACTACTCACCAACATCATCACTACCACACTACTCACCAACATCATCACTACCACACTACTCACCAACACAATCACTACCCACCAACACCATCACTACCACACTACTCACCAACACCATCACTACCACACTACCATCATCCATTACCACATCACCAACACCATCACTCACTACCACACTACTCACCAACATCATCACTACCACACTACTCACCATCACCACTACCACACATCATCATCAC